>QWTY01038859.1:0-10053 GCA_008033365.1 Pseudorectes ferrugineus
TACAGTTCATTATTTTACCAGGAAAAAAACCCAAATAAATTCACCTTTCTCTGTTCTTAGCAAGAAAAAAACCCAGGTAGCTTAGGCAGAACCAGGTTATGTCAGGCAAATCTGATATTAAACAAGAGAAGTTTGGGTTCAAAAAGCAGCACTCAAAAGAGTTGATCCTACCATGAAGAAGATCTGAAAGAAAAGTTCTTTTTAGGTCGAAATACAAACTAAAAACTAAAGGAACTGTAGAAGGAGATGAATGGGGTTTTGACTCGGCTCCTGGTCCCTAAGACATTGAGAGATGGGGGGAAAGACTAAGAACAAGAAGCCTCTGCATTAGCTCCTGCAGCCATGTGCATGCCCATTGCAGAGGAAGATTCTGGAGAAGATGCATTACTCAGACCCCCACCAAGCATATACAAAATAAAATCTTACAGAGGTTCAGCACAAAATAAAGCCTTTCAGACTGCAAAGTTCAGCACGCTTAAGTGACTAAAAAATGTCCTTCTAAGGTGACAAAACTCTCTCTCGCCAGACTGCAAGGCTTGGGAGTACGTGATAACTCTAAGAATTATATTTCTATTTGAACGTGATAAAATAACGTCTTCAACCAAAAACACTGAGCCACAGCTGTTTGCACTGAAAATTGTATTTCTTCCTAAAATCTCACCCTGAGGTAGACACACTTCATGGCAAACCTCGGGTCAAGCTCTGAAAGCTGGAAAAGCTGTAAGCACTAAAGCCAACACAGTGCAGAGGGACACAATCAGCTGTAATGCTGCTTGATCCATCTCCAGCACTGCAGAGCCAAGATTTAACAGGACATCAGGTAGACACCCAACCTTCTGCAAAGCCTGAGGTACTTGAATGGTGCCTTTTAAGCCCAGTCCTCAAACAGAGAGGTAATCAATGCACATGGGGAAGGTGTCTGAACTGCTGGTGACCGGTTTCCCAGCGTGGAGTCCCTGGTTTATGTGTTGGGCAGGTGCTGCACTGGTGAGGAAAGCACTGTGCCAAACATCCATGCACTGCATGGGTTAAAATACCTGACCTGTGGAACTGAGGTGATGGGTATCAACATAAAGCACTGACAGGTGTAAACTGCTGATGTGGGGCCAGTCCAATAATCAACAGATAAAACTGACATCACCCCCTACAACAGATCAGAGGGGATGAAAGCCAGCACTTTGGACATTAAGCTAACTCACCTCTGTCTTGCAAACCTCTCCCTTTTCCTTGTTTTACAACACTTTCAGAAGAAAGTAAAAGGGAAAAAAAACCTCCACAAAACCACAGATTTTTCCTATAAGGCTTCAAGGATCATGGGCAGGTGAGGTTGCAGGAGAAGCACTGCAATCCCTGGCAGGAACAGGTCCTCCCACTGGGATGGACCCAGAGTAACTCGGGTAACTCGGCAGGGCTTGGGCAGGAGCACACCAAGCTCTTGTTGGAAGGGGTCACGAACAGCAGCTGGCCCCACATGAGCTCTCTGCAGCCCAGCACCTGGCTCAGGGCTTGCTGATAAGGGCAGGACTTTGCTCAGGGGCAGGAACTGATGCTGTCCCCCAGGGCTTCCATGCTGCGTTTCCCTGCCATAAATCTAAGCCAGCTCCATAAATCTGCTAACATAAACTGCTGGTGGGAGCTACGCAAACACGACACATGCAATGGGGAGTTTGGAGGGAGCCTACCTTTTGTTCATCTCCTAGTGCTGCTGGTATGTCTTTTTAAAGCTGTTTCAGAGCTGCTCCATCTGCCAAGCACCTGTGATTTCAGCCAGCATAACCACCCAGCCACTGGGAGCATATTACTTTGTGCCATACAAGACCTGTGTGGTGGACTTTCAGATGTCTGTGGTTTTGGGATTTTGTACTTAACTGCAGAAGGACAATTTGTTCCTTGTTCTCAGGAAGATGGAACTTGAAGACATGATAAAATTTGTAGAAGAATTTAATGTTAAATGAAAAATCTGCAAAGGTTACTTAACTCAAGCTGTCCTTAAGCCCTTGTGTGTTCTAGGGAACCAGGTATCAGGGTCAAGTTATCCCATGTGTATTTACCACAGATCTCATTCTTTCCTGACACACACAGAAATCTGGAGAGGAAAAGGCAATTTGAGGTTCTCTTCCCACTTATCCTGCTGAATCAAAGATTTCTCTTTACCTGTTCGGCTCCTGCTTTCTCTAATAGAAATGTTGAGTTCTCCGTGTGCTTCCTCTGAAGTCTGAGCAGTGCAGCCTTTACAGATGGACCACTGGACTGATGATGGGTTTGACCCCTCCTTTTTTAAAAATAAAAGGAAAAACCAAACAGAAGAACTCAACAGCTGCTGAAGTAGCAACTCAGCAATACAGAAAGTCCCCAACTGAGGTTTATTCTTCTGGCAGAACTATGAACGTGGAGCAGGTCCCCTGGCAGGAAGGGTTTGCACCAGCACCACCAGGATTTTATTCTATCTTATGCTGACCCTTCTGCACATCCACCCAGCAATTCCTACTGGTGACAATGGCAGCATTTTTACAGTCACCCCGTATCAATGCAGATGCCATTAATAAGTCTGTGTCTATCAGTGTAAGTAATAGCGCAGTGTTAATTGAACGGCTGAGTGCTCATTTCATCACACATTAACACTGTTAAAAGTTACATAATTCAGTTCCCAGGGAACATTTTACCATACACTATAAACCACCTCAAGAAGAAAGAAGGCCAAGACAAAGCAAACCAGCTCCTAGCGGCTTCTCCCTTCTTTGAGGGCTGTTATTTAATCAGCTTTTATTTCCATTATTTATCATGTGGAAGCAACTGTGCCGTTTCAGTGGCTGTAGCTTAAAATGTAATAAAATATGGTTGTGACACAACAATACCTGGATCCTTCAGCCAAACCCCGCATTTCAGTGTCAGGATGTACAAAATATTAATCATCTGATGCAGCTGCTGCCGCCTTTGTGAACAGAGCATATATTTCACTGCACCCTGGCACGTCTCTTCTCCTGAGGGCTTTTATTAAAAAGAGCCTGTGAGTTACTGAACCATTAAGGTTTCCAAGCCAGAAATTTGACCCAATATCCAGGTTTATAATGCTCTTGGAAAATATTTAAATCAACGAGCAGACCCAGACCCTTAAATCACAGCAAAATAACACCCGACACACCATTATACAACAAATCTTTTTTAAGAAGAGGCGGCTGATAAAGCTTAGCTCCTGGCATCATTATTTGCAATGTTTTATAACCAAGGAGGCCAGGTTCCTACTTAGGGATTAGGTCACCAGACAGACGCAGAAAACATTAGGGCTGACAAACCAATTCTTAGACTTCATCTTTGAGTCATGAGTTTTGCAACACTTTAATTAAGGAGAATATTAGCACAATGCAACTGGGCAGTAGTAACAATGCTTTGCTTGGAGGGGAGCACTGAAGGAATCTCTGATGAGGATGATGATGATGACAATGACCATGCAGTTGGGCTGCCAAGGCTGGGTCAAGGCTCTGCTCTTGCCTTGGCCTGGCACGGCAGTAGCAGCCCAAGAGAAGCGGTCCAGCTCCTTGGAGCACTGCAGCTTTTGGACAAAGCTCACATGTCTGTTCAGCCCAGACTTTCAGAAAAAGAAATACAGAAACACAAAGGAGGATCAGAACACTTATTTTGGTGTCAGTGTCACTCCTGATGAGAACTGGGTCATTGAAGAAAAGCTATTTCAGCTTATTATATCCAATTACAAAAAAGGAATCAGCATCTAAAAATAAAGCTTCGGGTGCCTGAACTATATTAAAGGCAGATAATTCACAATCAAATAGAAGAGGCCACCTTCCCCAACACGTAAAGTCCATGTCTCTGCTGAGATGTCACTGAAATGTATCACTAACATGGGAGCTGCATGCAAAGGACAACAGCCACAGCTCCTGAGGGATGATACCACTATAATTGACCCATGAATTGGCCAAATACCTGTTACCTCTCTCCAGCATCCCTCCTGTTTAGACCTGTAAATGATATATCCAAAGACACTCCATCCTCCAAGGACTAAGAAACATGCTCAGAGGCAAATCAGTCCACCGAAACACAAACCACCCTCTGGCAATGCCTGAGTCTTCCCACAGGCTCCAGGCTCAGCCTTCCAGCTCTGAAAAAAGTGCCACTGTCCCTCCAGAGGAGGATGTCTCAAGGCCACCCTATATCCCAACTTAAGTGGACACTGCCAAGCCAAAATTCCTGGTGGAAGCCAGGAGCAAAATACCTTTGGAACAAGCAGGTGGGAAACTGGGTGCAAGACTGCACAGCCAGCAATGGGCAGAGCCTCAAAGCTTGTTTGATATATGCAAACATGCCGAAGATCAGACGTAGATTTGAAGCACTTGGAATTGCAAAGCTGGATTGAAGTCTCACAAAAATAATCTTCTTCATGGTACATCTTGTTCTTCCTATTTCTGAATGTGAAGGAAACACTGTGAGAACAGCCTCTGCCATCACAGAGCAGCATATTGTATTCCCAGGCCGCGCCGCAACGGAAAAGCAGAAGTGAATGGAGCAGAAAAAAGCATAACACTTTGGCATTATCACCCCCAGAAACACTGTTTTTTCTTTTCCTAGTATGCCATTTGAAAGTTTTTTACACCCGTTTTATCCTGAGAGAACTTCTCTTGAGGGCAATTTCACAGAGAGGACCTAAAAGTGAGATCAGATTTGAGAAATTCATCCATCCATGTTGGGGTGGATACCCCACCTCTTCTCCAGAAAAGTGTGAATGCAATTTATCTGCGCAAACCCAAAAGAAAGGGCAAGGGAGGACAAGAGGGAGAGATCCAGTCCAGCTGAAGGAGGGACACCAAACACGTTAGGAAGAGCAGAACAGCATCAACACTGATGGGGCATCATCAACTGATGAGGCAGTTCTTGCTCTCACCTGAGGGAGTGCAAATTTAAAAGCTGCCTTTAGAGGATCATTATCTCACATCCTCCCTCTCTTGCTTTTAGCCAAACTCCTTTCATTCTTCTCCACCTCCTTCTGACACACAACTCTTACACACCCTGTTCACCTGCCCCTGTATCACACCCTGCTCTGTGTTCATCCCATCTCTTCAGATCCCAACACTACAAAGATGCTCATTACGGCACACTTGCAATGTTAGCCAGACTTTCAAAAGCTTACAAGTGGGATTAAATAGCACCCAGTGGATAGGGAGTTGCGGGAAATCAGCAACTTTTTCACACAGGCCCAGTTCAGGGTAATTACTAATCACATATTCATTACAGATGCAACCTTTTCTGACCCAGTTCTCAACAGGCAACATCTGTCTGCCTGCAAAAATGTGCATCATTGTGCTATGACTCTTGTATGTGTAAAAAGGAGTCATTATGTACAAAAAGCTCCCCTTTTGCTCAGAAATCTTTCTACAGATTGGATGGGTTTTGCCAGTCTCTGCCTTCTTTCCTTTGCCAACACTCAAGGAACTTGCATCACTTGTCACTGCATCTCTTCATGGCCATGGGCTGTCCTGTCCCACGCTTCATTGCTTACCAAAAACTTGCCGTTATAGTCTGTAGGATGTTCCTTCCTGGGCCTAAAAAGCAGGAGTGTCAGAGCTGCTTCTGAGGCTGAAAGCTCCTGAAGGTAGGGAAGAAGCAGGGGAGGGTTGTGTAGCATCTGATCCTTTCTATTCCTCTGCAAACATCTCACAGCCCCAGCCAAGCTGCTCTGTGCTAGCTACCTGCTAATCCAAATTTGCTCACTGCTCACAGGTTGGCCACCTCCTCCAAGATCTGTACTAAGGGATATTAAAAGACAGATGAAATTATTGTGTACCCATTTTGTCACTGGTTAACACAGAGCAATTACCACAATGTTCGTGTTCTGTAACATGCAACAAATTCTTAACAAAGTGATGTTGTACAGAAGGCTCCTGTAGATCACAGCTGGGAGCAGGGCTGAGAGCTTGGAAGCACTCCTGGTTAAAAATAGGACAGTGCATGGAAGAGGTAGGATTTGTAACTTCTAAAAATAGTCTTCCCTAAAAGGATGCTTTTTACCTTGCTCACACATCACATGCGCATCAGGCCTCTTGGCTAGTACCAGCTGTTACATCAGGATTTTTGCCTGGTCCTAACTTATTATTTCAGAAATATGTAATCCTAACTTGAAAATTAAAAAAAAAAAAAAAATATTTACCATAATGACTCATTCTGAGAACTACATTCACAAATGCTCCCTTCCCCCTACCAGGAGACACATTCCAGGACCATGTGAGCAAGGAAACACAGTGGCAGTCTCCAAACAACACGGCCTCTGCTTATTTAACAATTTTGGCAAGCCTCTGTTTCCTGATTCAGTGCTTCAGATTTGCAACAACAGAAGTGAGAGATTACAGAGCAGGTTTGTGTGGAGGCTGGGATAAATGTAGGTCGACCAAACTGAATTTCCTGTGAGGTGCAGGAGAGCAGTGTTGTCACACCATAATGGTCTCCAGCTGTTACGCCACCAAAATACACAGCTAACATTTAAAATACACGCATATAGTGCTTAACAGCATGTACAAAGCTGGCTCGTCTGACAGCAGGTCTGCAGGGCAGAGTCACTAACACAGGACTGGGTATTTACAGAAAGCACAGAGAGCCATCACTGGGTGACACTGTTTACATGGGGCTGATTCTGCTGTGGAAGCACCTCAACTAAATCATACCAGGATGAGCAGGATTAAACGAAACGATTCTCCGAATTCCTGCCTCCTTCTATTGCTCTGCCAGCATCCCTGCTAAACTTGACGTTAATGCATAGCATCAAAGTTGTTATTCCACAGGAGCAAGGAAAGCCCAACCTGCACTGCTGGGCAGGGAAAAAGGGAAGGGAATGTGAACCAGCAGGCACAGCATGGAACTAGCAATGGAGCTGCTGTTCCCAGCCCTGCCACTGGCCCACAGTGCATCCCTCTGCAATGAAATCTGCCTTTTTTTGCCCTAATTTCCCAATCTCCAAAGCCAGGCTTCTCTGTTAAGATCTTTCAGATCCATGCATGTTCAAGAGCTAGACTGGTTCCTAAAACGAGGGCAGCAAAGCTTCAGGGCCAATAAAGACGCAGGGACCACCCAAGCAAAATGCGTGAGTCAGTGGAATTCCTCCAGTTTTTCATTTGTCCGCAGTACCCAACGAGCCATGACGCTGGCAGGTTGCCACAGGACTCTGACAGCAGCCGCTAAAAGTTACGGGTTTGGTTCTTCCCTTGGTTTGGGCATAATGAAGCAAGAACACTGAATGTATTCATCTATTTTTAAGCCACTGCAATAACCAGCAACATCTGACAGAAGTGCTGGGCACCACAGATTTCCTAAAGGAAAAGCTGCCTCAGTTTGGACTGCTCAAAGGATACTGCCTTTCTCTCAGCAGGCTCCACAGCCCTGGCTACAAGACAGGTGGGATTCCAGAAAACACAAGGTATAAAGGCCACCAGAATTAGTGTCTTCCAAAACATAGCTCTAAAGACTCTTTTTATAGGTGCTTTGACTTAGCCTTTGGCAGAATGGGAAGGAAAGACAAATATAAGCATTTCTTTCCCTCCTACCTCCTGTGCTGGCTATATTTATACTGCCACACAGATTGCTGACAGGTTGGTTCAAATGTCTTAGTAGGAATACCTGAAAAAGCCTCAATTTTCTCAACAGCCTCCTTCAAGCGACAAATAAAGATAAACTACACACAGTGATACAGCTGCTATGTAACCAGGACTCGAGGTTTGCACTCCTGGTAGACAAGAGATGCATTTGCACTATTTGTTCCTCCCACACGAGCTCTAGGAGGTAGCTCAGGAAAAGTTCACCTGGTAGAACTTGCCTCAGGGGTTTTCTTTTCAGCTTTAGGATCTTACAGGGTGGAATGGCCTGGGAGCAACTTCAGACACAAGTCTGTCTACATGTTAATGACAGAGCACAGACAGGAAAAGCGCTGGCAAAGCTGACATATGATGAGCAGCTTTCCTGCTATCCAATGTCCTGGCTCCCTGGCGACCAGTCTGGCAGAGCACTTTCTACAGCACTTGATGTTACAACTTTGTCCAGGAGCTGAAAGATTGTTCAGGAACAACAAACAATGGAGGTCTGGGGAAGACACCTGCAATTGAGCCTGCTCATTGCATTATGTTGGAAAAAACCCCAGAGCTATCGACTCCGTGTGGGAGGAGACATTTAGCAATTCCTCTATCCTGTGTAATAAGCTGAAAGAATCGGAGGGAATTTTTATTGATCAAAGGAAATGATTGCTTGTTCCTGGGATAGGGGTGTAACTGAGGGCCCATGTTTGTATTTTGAGACTGAAAACAGCGGAGGTGTACTGTACAGGTTGTACTGTACACGTTGTACTGCACCTGTGGGCAGAAACACCTACTGCATCTCATCAGATCCACCACTGAGACAGAAGTGACCATAAGGCATCAATATTCAGTAGAGTGTAAAAAGCAGCAAGAAGATTTCTGTATTTTATTTGCCTTAGTTACAGCAACAGGCAAGCGTTTGGGCAAGCAGCTCTGGTGCCATGCAAATCTGTGGCCTCTCCATATGTCCAAAGGAACTGAAAGAAAGGAATTTATTAAAGGATACAGTGATATGCCTTTGATGCTTCCAAAGCTACGCTGTCTGCCTCTCTGAACAACTGAGTCATAATCACAAAGGAAACTCTTCTTCTGAAATTTATTTCTTCTCTAATTTGCATCTTGTTTTCTTGCTCCCCTTTTGTAAGCTGTGCTTTGAAAGCACATTTCCCTGCCAGCAGCAGAGCAGAGCTGGGAGGCGAGAAAGCTCCCTCCCACCACCGCAAGGATTCCTTGCTCGCTGCCTACGTGTCTCCCATCGCTGGGCTGACCCTGCCCACTGGTGGGAAGGGGGAGCTCCCTCTCAGAGCTCACCCACTACCCACCTGCGAGGGCTCTGGAGAGATCTCCATTCCCTGTGCTGCACCACAACACATGCAGATAAATTGTGCTTCGTCAGAAGGACAAAAATATAGATGCTTACTGTTGATTCACACGCACCCCATCACTGTTAAACTCCTGTGCTTTCCTTAGCCTGGTTTCCAGGAGTGTGGCTGGCCTAGAGCAAACTCTGCAGCTGGCTGAGATTGCCACTCTGAGCTCAACTGTCTGACCATGACACAGCATCACATTCTTGGGCCACAGTCCCTGCATTTGATTGGAAAAAATAATGCATTTATTAGTCAAGACACTTAGTGCATAAGGGCAGCGAGGTACAGGTCTATGATAAAGTGTTCCATTTATCTGACATCCTTTACACAGTGTAATGTGCTTCCATTACAAATTCCAACATCTCTCTAAGCCAGAAGTTTCACTTTTGCTCTTTCCAAGGGGCCATGTTGCAGCCCTGAGGGTAATAGGCTGGTCCTACTCTATACCCCAACACTTCCTTATACTTGTGACTGTGGCCTGGTAGGATGTGGTTCAAAACACATTTATTGTTTTCTGAAGGGATTTTAAATGTAACAGCATCTCATGCTTATGAATTCCAGGGGAAAAAATGCCATGGACAGGCATAATTTTTCAGTATCTCTGCTACTGCAGGCCTCTGCTTGAACCTAGAACTCATTTTTATAGGAAGTCTATTAAAACAACCAGAAGACCATGATAGAAAGATATTTCAGTCCTACTGTCTGCAGAGCCCGTTATGCCCTGCAGGACTGTCTACTCTGACCTTCACACTTCTCCTTCAAGGGGCAACACAGGAGCTGGACAGAGCTGTGCCCACCTCTCCAAGTTCAGGGGTGACCCTACAACTCAGTAAAACTGACAACTCCAAAATTATGCCAAGTTTTTGCCTGGGAAAGACAGCTTTGTACAGTTCCTCAAATCCCATTAATGGCTCCTTGACTACAGTCTATATATGTAACTCTAAATGCAGAAAGAAGAGAAAAAAAAAAGGAGAAGAAAAAAGAGAGATTTAAAGAAAAAAAAAAAAGATTTCAAGGTCAAAACTTTGTGTTCAATTTTTTTCATGAATAATGCAATGGCAGCAGTATGACATCGTGCCTTCTGCCCCCATCATGGTTTCTCAATCATCAGAATTCTA
>QWTY01038862.1:2298-18085 GCA_008033365.1 Pseudorectes ferrugineus
AAAAAAAAAAACCAAAGAAAAACAAAATCCTATAAACCAGTCAAGACTTATTTAATTTAAATTCACTTGTTTCTAATTCAGAATACGACGTATTAATCCTTGTTTTTTTTAAAGACTGATTTTTTTTTCTCCTAGGCTTAGACCTTTATGTGCCAAAGGTCAGTCTTGAGCACTGTTTCTCAAAGCACATATTGTACTTTTGAGTTGAGTTGATCTGTTTCAGTATGTAAACAAGAATTAGAGCTTTGGGCTCATGTTCAACCTCATCAGTATTGTTTGAAAGGCTTGGTATTTCCCCTGAAACTGTCTGGGATGGGAGACTCAAAATTGCCCAGGACACTTACATTTTTCTAATGACAAAACACTGAAGGAGGAAACCTCTGTCCCAATAATGTGTCACTAAGAGGTGAAGGGAGATCTGAGGTGGGCAGCTGAGGTTTTCTGTTACATGATTTTTGAATGCTTTGATAGCATGGCTAAAGATGCCAAGTTTGAGATATTTATCAATTCCTAGTTTGTAGGTTTGGGGTTTTTTCTAACGTAAAAGACATATAAGGAGTTGCTCCAGGAAAACTGTAACTAAAGCCATAGGTGGCCATTAGCTCTTCCCTTCACCAGCTCTGCTCCTCAGCAGAGTCACTGACTCTTACTGCAAACTCCCCAGGCAGAGGGATGTTTCCTCTTTCCTTCTTCTCTGCTAATGTTTCCTATGGGACACTCCAGTTTTGCTGGGGATGTCCCAGTAAGTTGGATCACAGGTGTGCAGTCAGAGGGAGAACTTCCGACAGGGTGTGTTGTTTGGAGAAAGCATCTCTCCAGCAGTGCCATTAGCTCACAGAGTAGGTTCAATTGGCAGGTGTCCCAACACTATAATGTGCTCTATTCCCTCCTTTTAGTCACACTATTACTTAATTCTTCATCATTTCCTTAACCAGAAAAAGAACTAGAAGTCAGACATACTTGCAGGTCAAATACCTTGCCAAAATATAAATATCCCAAATATTAAACCCAACCTAAAATGACTTTCATTTCAACTGAGGGGAAGACTTCTGGGTCTGCTGGTTCTCACTGTGCCAGCAGTCAGGTAGCAAGCTCAGCAGTGTCCCACCAAACCACTTGCCTTAGGAGATGGGATAGCAGGCATGCAGGCAACTGGGCAACATTTCCTTGCCAATAATGTTCCTGCAGATTTCAGACACATTAAGCTGGTGGTTTTTCAGCATAGAATAATTCTGTGGACACTTCCGTGCAGCTGCTGTTCTGACAATGGTGATTGACAGAAACAGGCAGGGAAACGTGCTCAGAGCTCAAAAGAAAGGCTGAGGAAGGCAAACAGAGTGCAAAGATGGGATGGGAAGAGGAACTGTGTCGAGCAGGAATCTGTGAGGGAGTTTTTGTATTCCTAATGCTTTGATCATGTAGAAGATGCCCCTTTCCAAAGCCCTCTTGACCCTTGTTGCTCTTATTCTTTGGTGGAAAAAAACAACAAAACCATAGACAACAACCACTGGACAGGACTGTGTCTACTATGTTTTTCTCTATATCAAATGCTACCTTTTTTTATTAATTAATTTAATTATTTCTTCTCCTGTCCTTCCTCACTTGCTCATATTGTGTTCTCCTGATTGAATAAACACTTTCTATTCTGAGCTCTGGAAGACGATGACACCTTGCTGTTAAACAGACAAGTATGGATTTTAAAAGCAGATCACAGATCATTTCTTTCACAGTAGAGATTTTGTCATGCATAAAGAGACATCTCTGAACATGATTATGGATAGACAAGTACGTACATTTTGTTTATACCTAATGGGCTTCTTTGTGGCACTAGGAAATCCATGAAGGTTTCTATCTGACTGTTAAGAGATGTGGTACCAAACTAACAGAGGGAAATCAATGGGGATGTTATTTTCACTCTGACCAATGATTTGACTTTATAAGTTTTCTTATCAGAAAATGCAAATGTCCCAGCAGTACTTTGTTAAGGGATATTTTGATTGAGCTCAGAATATGAAATCAAAGGGGAGTTTTATTGGCTCAATATAAACAACTTACACAGAGTGTAGCACCCTTCTCTGCTGCATAGAATTGCAAAAGAGCAGTATAAATCTGCACTTTTAATGTTATAACACAGAACTGTGTAGAAGATAGAGGTGCAAAGCTAGATTATTAAAGGTCATTCACAATCTGTTAGTAAGATATGGAAGATTTCCCCAAAATAATATTATCATTGACCATTTTGTTTATATACATATTCTGAGCCATATTTGCTGTAAATTTAGGCTTTTTAAAAATTAATTTAGTTACATTTAGCCCTATGAAGTGGGTCGCATAAGGACAGCAGAATTTTATGTTTTAACATGGCAGAGAGAGTGCCTCTTTCTGTGTCCTTATTCACAGCCCAAACTTCATCATTGGCATGTTCATCATAAAATCCTGACCGTCTTTTGAGATGTCTGCTCCCCAGAAGTGTTTCTTGAAAAAATATCAAGGAACAACTTTCATCTTCTCTTTTATCTAAGGTGTCTCTAGGTGTTTGCAAAGGTTTATTTGTGTAAATGGTCACCTGATTTCATTTTTTGATCACTCGAAGCAGGGGAATAGTGAGAGGTTAGCCTTAAGAAATACTTAGATGATGTTAACATTGGGGAAACTTTCATTAGGAGTGAAAAAATTGTGTGAACGATGAAGAAGTTGCTGCAAACAACAGACCTGACTTGCAATATTTGTGAATGAATAGTGCACCTATGTTTTTTGGTTTTTGCTTTCTGGTTTATTCCATTCCCAAGGGGAATTACGCTATGTGGATGGTTGTTAGACTATTGGCAAGATTGTTACATAGCTACATAATGATTATATTTTTTGTCCAGAAAAAACATTTTGCTTTGCATATTCCTTAGTGTAAAAATTTTGGAGATGCATTCTATTTATTTTTATACAATTCTAAATGACAAAGAGCCCAAGAAAGATATTATTTGAGACAATGTTTGACTTTTAGAAAAAAAAAAATCCTTGCAATCAGAAGAAAGGAAGTCAATCCCCAAAAGCATGTAGTGCTGGTTTTGAGGTTTATATGGCTGTGTCTACACTGTGGAAACTTCCTGTTTTCCCCATTCCTGCTTCAAAGTTATCCAAGGTAGGCAGTCTCTCCGAATGAACTGGGATTCTCTTCCTGCACTTTTACTCAGATATCCTTTCAAAGGATGAGTAGCACACCTGGGGACCGGTGCCTTGTAAATACACTTGACATCTGTTTTGATAAAACTTGCATTTACCAGTAATCTCTGCCAAGACACTCTCTCCCTGGTAGCTGTCTGCTGTAACAATTACCGGAGATTGTGTTTAACTGAGTGATGGCAGAATGGTTCACTTAGCTCCAGACTTTTGGCTTTGTTACTGAAGACCTGGGGCTGCATCTGTGGTACATTTTACAGCAGAAAATGGCTTTTCATTCATTTACTCCCAGGAGGCTGAAGAAGTTTACAAGGTTTATGCATCTGATAAGATCAAAGGGCTGGAGAATGAAAGAAGCTGTTCAGACTTATTAGCGTTATTATTAACTCAAATGACAGTTCATGGTCAGCAGTGTTTTTCTTGATGAATGGAAGGGTGTTTCAACTGCATTCATAAATTCTTCTAAAAATATCTGTGGTACAGGTGATTGACAGCTCTTTGAAGGTTTTAAAAAGAGAATGGGAGTCTGTTACACAAGATGACCATGCATCTTACTGAAGTTTGCCTGCCACCTGTTTTTTCTTTCCCAACTTCCTTCCATTCTAAAATGTTTTCTTACCAGATGGTCTATCTCATCTTTTTCATCTACAGTCAGAGCAGTAATGGAAAGTTGCCTTAATTTTTAACTCAAGTGATAACCCATCTTAGAACCTCAGTTAACATGCCACAAATCTCACATTGCTCCACTGACTGCTGGGAGAATGGTCTGGCATCTTAATATAAATTATTGCTAACCTGCTTCTGAAATTCATGGAGAATTTAAGCCTACAAAACCAACTAGCATTTCACGTCAGTGTGATTTAATTATGATGAAAATTTCAAGCATTTTAACTAGAATTTTAACATCAAAGCTTTGGACTCCAATTTAGGGAAGTACTGCTATAATTCTTGGTATGTAGCCTGATCCTGAAAAACTAGAAAAACTCTAAAAGTCTAGTATGCATATGGATAACTGAGGAGACAACATGGTTGAGAGGTTTAAAACCCACTCAGAATTAGGACATTTGTATTCAATGTCCAGCAAAATTATCTTCTTTGTATTTATTATGTATATGGTTTGCTTCTGCTAGAGAAAAAAAAATTCAGGAAGTGGTATAATTTCAACAAGAAGTTACTTGAGTAAATGTGCAAAGAAAATAGGTACATTCTTATTGTATTATTGAATCTAATATTATCCTTAAGAAGTCAGAAGATTTTCTTAAAAAAAAGAAAAAGAAAACCAGTGCAGTTATAAAATAAAATTGCTGTGATATTTGTGAATGACAAAAGCTTTGTGCTTCACACAGTCAAAAGAGCTGAAATGAGATGCATTCAGTTTAGAGATGATCCTGTTTTCATAGCTTTTGCTTCTGCTATTGTTTCAACACAAGCCATATTTACTCTATTCTGTTCTTGGATGGAAAACAATAACATTAGGCCTTAAAAAAATCCTTTTATTTATTGCTGCTTGACTACCAAATCTTCCCAGATGCTTTTGTTGCTGGATTTATTATTAACCTTTTTCAGACAAAATCTAACTACAAATAAGTCAAACAAGTTTGGTGACCTGGACACAAAATTAAAATAACCTCAACTTAGAGTATATTGTTTTATGTTTACTGTGACTTACCTCCTGCAATCAACTTTCTCTACACAGTCACTATGCTAAATGTTCAGCAGTCTTCTACAGAAGTGACTTTTGACTCCATGTCAGGGTTTCTTGCACTTATTCATTTTTGTGTAGTTTCTCTAGCCTCAGTGAAGCACTTTTTCTTTCTTTTCCTTCATTTTCTCCGCAACTTGAGGGATTCCTATCAATTTTTACCAGGCAGCAAAGGTGAAAGCATCTCTATAATAACAATGTGTGTAAGGAGAGCAGAGCAATTTGCAGTGTCACAACATTGTGACACTGGTATCACATCACGAGATGCAAACGCCGTGCTCCCAAGCAAAGAGCATGCCATGCAGCCACTCCTGGCAATGTGTCAGAACTGCTCCTGACTTGCCTTGTTCCCTGCTGCAAAAGTTACAGAAACCTTCAATCCTCATTATTCAGCACTATTAGAATACAGGGCAGTAAAAGGCAAGAGGGAATGGGTGAGATAGCTTTTCTGCAGGTTTTTGAGAAAAATTTCCTGTATCATGGAGGATTTTCTACTCTTAGTTACAAAGCCCAAAGTAGTGCTCTTTCTAGGGCTTAACTTTCAGGATGAACAATTTACTTTTTGGATAGTAGTTATTGGATATCGATGATATGGTCAAATCCACTTTCAGTATCCGGGAGTGACAGCTCTGCAACAAGCAGAGGCAGGGAGGACAATACAATGAACTGCTGAACAGCAAGAACCAAGATCCAGGGTTATGGTGACTGCCATGCTGTGATTTGTGGGTTAACCATGGACTTTCATTTCATAGCCACACATTGTTAAGGGAGCTGCTAGCTTTAGAACCCATTAAAGGTTCCAGGTAAAGAATGGAGCTCCTTTCTTGGATGGATTTGAGTTCCTTTCCCATTCCCAAACTCACCTTTGCTTTTCATAACAACCATGACTGACCATACATCCTGTCCTCCTGATAGGACAGCTCCATTCTTCTGCTAACATCAGGAAAGTGTTAGTTTACCAGGTTAGCACTGCAAAACAAACTCACCTAAGTTAAGAGCAACAGCCATGGGCCACAGAGATGTCTGTGAATTATCTGCCAGTCATCAAGAAAACCTTCACCCTAGACAGTCAGACACGTTGAATAATTATGCTGTCAAAAGTGTTTGAAAATTGTGCTTTGCACTTCTTATCCAATGGATTCGGAGAGAGGGATGGGGATGGTTTTGCAGTGGACCCAGGAAAGGGATGCATCCCTCAAAGGGTTGGCATGGATGGGCTTGATGCCGATATGCAATCTTGGCACAGACCAGGTCTATGTGTGACAAGCTAGACCTTGCACTGAGGGCTCTGGAGAGCAGTTGAAGTGATTTCTTAGTGGGTGGTTAGCATTTTGTAGCAGCAGAAGCCTGCAGAAGGTGGGGTAAACTCTTTTTGGTACTGATGATTTTGCTTAAGCACTCAAAGCAGGAATTGCTGGCATTGGCTGCGTACCCTGGGGCTGCAGCAGTGCTCCTCAGCACACCTGCCCTCATGCTTTCATCCTCCACATCCCCATGCTTAGAACTTGCTAAAGTGGGGGGCAGGGGAGGAGTGAAAACAGAGGAAATGGAGATGGCCTAAGTCTGGCAGTGTTATAAATCAGCCCCATTACACTGAATTCTGTGGCGTTGACTGGAGTAACTGGTCTATGTACAGCACAGAGGAGTCCTCCCACAAACAGCAGTGTCAGCAAAGAAATGCTCGGGAGTAACAACATGAGGGCCAAGCCTTAGCATCCACCTTGAATTCTCGTTACTGGAAATTTTTAGTGCTTTATAAACAGTCGCTAGAGTGGTACTGCTTATTTGGGTGCATGAGAAGTAGAAAGAAACAGCAAGACACTTGTTTTGATCTGTGGGAAATTAAAAAAAGGAGAAAAAAATTGCTTCTAGTACAAACATTTTTAATCCCTTCAGTGATCATGTAGAAGATATCTGTAAAAACCTGATTCTTCTTAATCCCAGTTGCTTCCTGGTTGTTGATCAGAAAACTAACCTAGGGCTATGGAGATTCTTGCCATTAAATGATTCCATAGAAACCAAGGAGCATCCTACCTTCTCCAGCTAACAGAAGTACCAGCTTGAATGCCTGTGGTGCATCGTCTAATCCAAAGGTGGGGCCATCGACTTTATCACTGTACAGAGGATGGTGTTAATGATTGAGCTTAGCTGGTCAGTTGTGGGTGTCGAGTACAATGTGTTGTTCAGAACCAGCTCTTGGGAGTATTTGCTCTCCAGTGTACATTACAAATACCTACAGACCTCCATAACCCCTTGATCGGTACAGCTGCTTACCCTCTCCCAAACACGTAAGGGTGAAATGCTGTGATCAAGCCCTCTGTCATCAACCCTTTCTTATTAGCAGGAGAAAGGAGAACACATTTCTAAGCAGTTTTCAGTACTGTGTGTTTGTGCAGGATATGAAAGAGCCTGTCTGTTGTTTTGAGAACTGAGGGGATAGTGCCTTTCACAGTCATTATACTTCGGTGAGGATATTTAAAAAATAATCAATTGTTTTAGTCTGACTGAAATAAAATGTCTTGTTGACTGTGTATTATAAAAGCACCGTTGAGATTTCCCTTCTTCATTTAGATATTTTGGCTGAATTGATTTAACAGGACATCTTTAATGTCTTGCTATGAGAAGAGAGAGAAGAGGTATGTGGTTGAGTTTACACTGTCTGCCAGGATGCTGAGGCTCAGCAGAAATAAGATAACCTCACAAATAAACAACAGATGGCCGATGGCCTAATGCTTTGATTTGGGTGTACATGACAGGGATTTATTCTTTCAACCTGGAGAAGGAGCCTCGGAAAGGCTGAAACTGCAGAAATGCATGACACACGGACAGACACAGTTTGTTATGGGGATTTGGTCTGAGCAGATGGTATTAGAATACAGATCTATTATTAGGCATCTGCTTCCCATCTCAGTTATATGATGCATAAGACTTAGATTAAATTCCCCCAGGAATGCCTGGATCACTTACTGATTTGTGCATGTGCATCTCTATTTGTGTGTCTTTAAATACAAGGGGCTACATCCTGAGCTAAGTTACAGAGATATACATTTATAGAGTGACAGTACTGTAACTGCCAGCATCATCTCATCTGTGTTCTCACTGCACAGAGAACTCCCTAGCGATAAACTATTAGTTAAGGATTAGTGCTCAAAACAGACAGAGGTTCTGTGCTCTCTGAGTAAATGTGCATGGATCCACACACCGAGAAAGCAGCAACATGTAAATGTTCTGTAAGACCCGCAATTAGGTAGATACAGCATGGATTAAGATTTATTTCTACCTTATCTCTATTTTCCTTCAAGTTAAGGTACATCATGGGATCAGTACTATAGCCTCTGCTGGACTCAAGGCAGAAGCTATGCCAGGCTGTGAAAGGAGGGCTTCAAAGCATCTTGCAGTAATGAAAACGCCATGTCATGCAACAAGCCAAATAATTTAGGGACTTTTGAACTCTGGTTTTTATGCTTCCCATGTGAACAATGTGAAGCTGATCAGCAGACCCCAATGCCTTGAGGGACCAACCTGCAGCAGGTTTGAACCCAGTTCATGATTCAGCGGCAAACCCAGGCAGCCTCCCCCTGGGGGGGCAGGCACCTGACAGGGTTACATGCACTAATGGGAGGGAGCAGTAGCCCTCAGCAGTACCTCAGGCCAGTAACCTGCCTTGTACCAGAGAGCTGGACCTGCTGATAGCTTGCTAAGAACAGCCCAGGCTGGGTCAAGGATCTGTGTTTTACCAGCATCCCCGCACTCCCTGTCCTCACTGCTCCACTCCCCCCAAACTACATAGAGGGGGAGGACTTTGAGCTCTGAATCTCCCTTAATTAACACTCCCACTTGGAAGCCTTGGAGCATGAGAGAGGCATCCGTGATACCGCACAGCTCTCCCCCTGACAGCTATGTCCGAGCCCTCACAAAGGCAAGAGGACCACAATCTCATCTGCTTGGGCCCTCTAGGGGACAGATTGTCTGGAGGCTGAGGCAACTAACCCACTTAATGAAAGAAAACACTCCCAACCCAGCATTTCTGTCCCTTATCTTCGAATATTTAGTAATGAGTATGTTTTAGTGCAGGAAAAATGCTGCCCTAGATGTGTCTCAGTTATAGTTGGGGTTGTTGTGGTATCTACTGGGTTGCAGTGAAGGAAGAAAAAGATACTGAACTTTAGCTCCAGCAAAATGTCTCTGATAAATATGTAAAGCAAAATTCTGATTACATCAAAGAAAATAATGTATCTGTTAAGCTCTACTTCTCTGAAGCAATTTCAGGCTAGTGTAAGTTGCTTTATTAATAAATAAATATACAGATTTAACAAGCAGTTCTCTCCTTACACAGAGAATCTAAGGAATGATATGTAACCACTGAAGTAATTCTTCTGCATTCAAATTCCCACCATCTTCTGAAAAGTAAAAAAATGCAATATTTGGCTGTCTTTGTCAAGTTTATGATGTCATTTATGATCCAAGCTGCTGTGTTTAGAAAAGGGTATATGTTACTCAAGTAGTGTTGAAGTGTGAACAAGCTCTCACCTCTGTTCCTAATTAGAGTGGAAGAATTAAGTGCTGAAATTGCAAAATTTACCCCAAAGTTATGTTCTTACCTCCATGGTGAGTGAGCCTACACTCTAGGGCTGCTAATACAGGTCGGAGGCCCATTCTTTGTGGCTGAAGGCAATGTCCAACTCATTAGTTATTCAGTTCTTCAAAATGCATCAGGATGCGGGTAGCATCATTGAAATATGGCATATTTCAAGTACGAGATTTCTTGCAGAGTTTAGGGGCTGTGCATCTGTTATGACGACTTTGCTGATCAACATGAGTATGCTGTCACTGTTAGTCCAGGATTTCTGGGTGTTCATAGGCTTTGCCACACCTACAACTACATAAAAGCACATGTCCTTCTTTTTTCAGTCAGACAAGTATCCCAGCTACTCCAGACAGTGCTCATGAGGTGGAAAGGAAACTGGACACCTTTTTTCCCATTCTTTCTGTGACTATAAATCAGTCTGGCTCAATTAAACCCAGTTTATATAATTGCATGAGAACAGCCATATCTCTCTGAGCTATAGAGTGGTTACAGCCTTATTTAATTGCACAGCACTTCATTTTTGCTGACTACTGAGCTGGTCTCCTGAAAGATTAGAAGACAGATGAGGCATTGCAGTAACATAGTTAAGTTCTCTGAGGAAAGTTTTCTTTCTAAGAGCAGAGTAGAAGGAGATGGGTGGAATTCTGAGATCCCAGTAAATCTCTGCGGGTGGCGGGGGGAATTAATAGCCAGGGGACTAGTCAAGCTATTTCAGTCCTGAAAAATTCAGTGGCAAAGGCCATTGCACTGATCCAAAAAATGCTGTGGATTATTGAGTTTTGCATTTTCACTTTCCGTACTAAGAATCATTCTAAGTGGAGAGAAAAAATAAATAGAAAAATGGGAACAGAGAATAAAACCCCTTTCATGAAAGACATGAAATGAGCAGAGAAAATTGCCTCTTTTCATTACAGCCTTAAGCCTGACCTCATGCTCTGTCTCACAAGCTGTATTTTTCGTTATTATCCTCAGAAATATCTTATATTCCATGTACTTATTCTTCCTTTTGAAGAAATTCAGACAATGATGGCGATGACGGTGATGAGGAGCTCTGTTTTATAGGAGCTAACCTGTGGCCATCCACTCAAGGCTTCTAAAGAATCTAAAAGGGTTTCTCTCCCAGAATTTATAGTTGATTAACACTTTTCACCCTCAGCTGATGATATTTCAGACTGAGTAAATTGTATCTATCATTGCTCAAGTGGAACTGTCAGATACATGAACCCCATATTTCTTTCATTAAAAAAAAAGAGAATAAATTTTATGGATAGATAAAGGAAGTAGGAGTCTACCCTAGCATAGGTTGCAGATGGCATAAAGAGAAAATGTCAATCTTGTATTAATCACCAGCAACAATTGTTTCACGTTAAGTTTAAATCTTGGCAAGAGCATTGTGTCTAATTCTCTCAGTATTTACTGAGGTGGTAGAAGCTGATGGGGAAGAGTGCCAAAAGTATTTATGCTTCCTTCACAAAGTTAAATAGAATCAATCCTGAGTACAGCATTAGACTTCACTAAAAGCAGGGCCATTTTGAAAAATGAAACTCATTGATGTAGCTAAAAAATTAATGACATAATGCCATATCCCAGTAAAGAAATCTAGAATGCCTAATTGCCCAGAAATACAGACTAAAATGAGCCTGAATGAGGAGAAAAACATTTAATTTTTTGAAATTTCTAAATTCCATCATGTTCCTGTAATAAAAGGGGGTCAAACAGCACTGCCCACAATTCTTCAACAACATGCACCATTTTAGGAGATCAGATCTGAGTTGCTTATCAGTCATAGTCCAGAGGCTTATTTATGAGCTGATGTTTCCCAGGATGTGGGGGCTTTTTGTTTGTTTGTTTTCCTGTGTGTGCATGGCCCACATTGCTGAGAATGTTGCTGTGCATTTGGCTGGGTTGAAAGAGTTTCTAAAATAAACAAATTAAGATTGTATATGGCATTATATTATTGGCTCGTCATCATCCATAGGATTTCTCGAATCTTATTTCTTCATTCTTTTCTTCTCAATCTCTCCTTATGACAGACAGTTTCCAGGTTCTTGACATCTGAGCTTTGTTCTTTATGTGAAACTTAGTCCTAGGGGTTTCTTTCTTTTATTTTGGAGATATTTGTTCACAATATTCCCCTGTATTGATAGTATTCACTGACTTTTAAAACATTTCAGTTTTCCCCCTTTATTTTTTTTTTTTTGGTCAGAAAAAGGAGATTCAAAATACAATCTTTTTAGCCAATGAAATAATTTATTTTCTGTACAATTTTTTTTTCTGAAAAAAATATTAATTTTTGACAATCAAAAATAAAGGAAGAAAAAAAAATAAAATTTAAGGTTTTTTCCCAAAAGCTGAAAGTTGCAGTCATTTCAAGTGTAACAAGCATAACTCCAGAGTAATTCTGCCAGTTTGTACCATTTGGGAATACGAAGAAATGTGACAGGGGCTAAATGTTTTTTTTATGTGCTAATCAGGTTCAGTTGGACATTGCTTGAGTATGAACTCTCAAACCTCTTCTAAGATGGGCAGATCACTTACCCAAAGTTGAATAATTTAAAAATTTCAGGTTCTCCTAAGAAATGTGATTTGAAGAGCTGGCATGTTTTCAAACTTGGTTGACACCCTGCATCTTAGGCAGAAGCTGAGAAGACAGAGCTCCTGCTCTTCCAAGTCTCTTTTATGTGGTCTTGAAAAAGTAAAATCACCTTTCCTACTACTGTATCTGTCAGGATCAAATATTTATCATTAGACAAGATACCTTATCCATAATTTTAGGGGTGGAAAGAAGGTAGCAATAGATCTCATAGGAGATTAACACATCCAAAGAGCCTAGCAAGGTTAATTCTCTGCCTGTGCACCACTGCCTCTGAATGGAAGCTTTGTAATTGAAGAGGGAAGACCTTCCCTAGCAAGTGTTTTCCTTATTGACATGATCATTTATTGTTTATTCATGCTCACTATAGCAGGGAAGACCTATTTTCCTCCAAAGAGGCTATTTATACTGCTTTCTAATTTTCCATTTCAATGGCTTTATGACTTGTCCTTCAGGTTTGCAGAGTTTTCTCTGCTAGAGGAATTTTCCTCCTCTTATAAGCAGAGAGGAAGAACTTGCGAAAGAGTACAGTATGGATCTTTTTTTTCCAATTACAGCAGGTAAAAAAAAAGCCCCAAGAAGTGTGAATGGACCTTCTGTACTTCCTGCAGAAGTCCTGCTGGCCAGTCAAGTGATTTAAGCCTCAATGTAAAAAGGCTTAATGAAACTGGAAGGAGTAGGAATGCAAAGCCATCTCTAGAGAGCAATGGATTCAAAGCTTTTTGTCGCTGTTTTGCAGATACAAGATAGGTCTGTGCTTGTTTGGGCTTGGCAAGAGGGAAAGACCCCATGGACACTCAGGCTCAGTGACACTGTGGTTGAGGAATCCAGCTCCCTATCAAATGCTGACATAACTTGTTTCACTTTTTCAGCCAAGCGTTTCCTGTAATTTCCCATGACAGCAAAGTGATACACATAAGAAAAATTAAAGATTATTTCCTTTCCTTCTGTGAGCTAGAAGAAAAGTCACCAAAGAAAACCTTGGGTGACTTTTAGAGCACACAATATCTGGGTAGGTCCAAAATAATTAAAATTCTGGATGTTCAGGGAATTCATTACTGTTTTGTTTTGGTGGATTTTTTAGGATTTACTACAAGATAAGGCATTGTTCCATACAGGAAAAGTAAAGTGCTTTTATTGAAAACACTTTGTAAAGGTGACTAAGCTGTTTCGTAGTACACTGCTGGCTTTCTGTATGGAAAGTTAGGGCCAGATCCCCCTGTTATAAATTGTGCTGCCTGTGGCTTGGGACACTGGGGAAAAAAGTCACAGCCACTACCCTCATCATCACAGCAGCCACCTCTTTGGTTTCTCATGTGCTGCAAAGATTTCTCAAGCTAGTTTTCATTATTCTGGCTGAAAAACTTTTGGGCTGCTTAAGGATCTAGAAACTGCAAAACATAATGTGAATTTCTTCTCTCCATTGACCTTTCACACATCACACTGAAAACTGAGAAGGCCACTCTGGTAGATCTCTACTCCACATGAAGTTTCAATAAGAACTACATTTATTTACTCTTTGCATGCTTTGTTAGTGGATGGGAAGCAGTCCATGAACAATATTTTTATCACAGAATAATATGTTTTGAAAGGGAGCTTGAAACTCAGGAGGTCTTTAGACCAACCTCCTGTTGAAAATGGAGTCAGCTCTGAGGTTGCATCAGCTTAATCAGAGCTTTATCTAGTCAGGTCTTGAAAAATTCCAAAGATGGACATTGCTTCAATGCTTGACTGTCCTCATCGTGAAAAAGTCTTCTCTTGTATCCAACCTGAACCTCTCCTGATTTATTTGTGACCATCTTCTTTTTTTTTGTTGTCCCATCCTGCTCCTCAGGAAAGATCCTGGTGTTGTCTTCTCAGATACTTTCTTGTAGGTATTAGAAGGTTAGGTCCCCCTAAGTTTTCCTTCTCAATGCTTGTCATGGGTATCCCAAAATGTTGCCAAGTATTCTCCTTTAAATTGTCTCAAACCAGGACAATACTGAAGATGTGTGTTGGTAGTTTTCCTTCTTTAGTCATTGGTGCCACACTCAAATAATGCCAAGGTTTTGGTTACTGTTATGTTATTGTGTCTGTTTATTTCATAATTAGATATGTATTACAAGTAAAATAATTCCCTCTGCCATATGATGTTAAGCACTACTAGAGTGACCCAGAAGTCCATAGGCACTCATCAGTCTAGCTCAATTCCCATGTTTAGTCAGATGGAAGTTCTCTGTGATTCAGTCTTATCTTTTTAATATGCAAACTTTGTTGACTGAAGCCTCGGAGGCAATGTTCCTCTGCCACAACAACACACTGTAAGTCCCACTGTTTCTTTGAAAATGTGGTGGGAGATGACACGGAATTACCCATTCACTCAAGGAACACAACATCTGTAAAGGTCTGAAGGCAATTTTACTAGCAGGACTATATTTTTGAAGATTTTGTTATAATTATTTCAGGAATAGGGTCTTGGGTCTCCACTCAAGAAATCTGTGTATGAGTTAGGAGATGTGCTTTCAGTTCCCTGTCCTACTATGGATTTCTTTTTAGACTCCATAGGTATAAATAACAGGGCTTTTATCTAATCTTTCCTTAGAGACAAAGAAAGCAAGCAGGCATTTCCAGGGAATGATCAATTCCATCCTAAACCAGACACTGAGAACAGTTCAGCCCTATAAGTCCCTCTTTTTGTCTAATGTCTCTTACAGAAAAACCTTGTTTCCTAGCTTAGGTGCACACACCTACATTTCAGACTTCTCAAGTTAGGTGAGATGAATTCTATTCTGAGTTTTTCTGAGCCTCAGTTCTTAGCTTTAAACTTGTCACTGTGTCTCAGGAGGGATTAACTGAAAGGATAAGAGCCTTAGGGATTTTGAGGTATCCAGTACCATGTAGAGCTAGGGACTGTGGTTTAGTTACATATATGCATCCATTAAGGTGTAGATAAAACAGCTGTGTGGGGTGAAAGCAGTACAAAGACTATGATGGAAGATCTGTAGCTGGGGTCCTTTCAGAAAAAGGCACAACACAACTCCCAAATTCTTCCTCCAGATAAGAGCACAGAGAAGGTGGCACTGCCTCTCCATGCAGGTGAATCTGCCTCTCATCAGAAGCACTGTGCTAAAAAGGAGGAACCAAATTAATGAAACTCAGAAATTCACCTCAGCTTCCTCAGTTGCAAATCATGCTTTAAATTTTTATGTGGAATGGTGTGATGGGTATAATGTACGATTCCATTTCAGGTAATTACATTCTCCCTGCTTAAAATTCTCACTGTAGTTTCCACTGGGAAAATGATTCTTCATTTCTCCCTCCTGCACCCCGCTGGGTAGGTACTATTGCTGCCAGAGAGTGGCTGCTGTGTGCCACCCCCGTGCCCTCCACGTACATACATATACAAATTGTGGTGATGTTAGAATGAGCCCTGCATATGCAGACTTTTGTCCTGCCCGCGACTGAAATTGGTTGGAATTGCCTGGGTGTAGCTGAGAGCAATATCTGACCTGCAGTTTTCAAACCCCAGGGGATGAAAGAGGCTGGGAAAAATCAGTGCTATAGTCAGTCTTTGCATCTAGAGAACAATGTTTAATCAAGTATCCAGAATCATATAATTCTTCTTCATTCCCCAGTAAAGCAGATTAATATAATTTGATGGATTGTGAGACCAGATAATCTGGGGCCAGGTGAGGTGAAGCAACTTGATGGCTACCACGCAATGTGAACAGTCATGTCAATGCTTGCAATG
>QWTY01038863.1:0-19695 GCA_008033365.1 Pseudorectes ferrugineus
TTGGCAATGCTAAACCTGGCATTGCCCTCTATTTCTAATTCCTTTTCAGTTTAATCTTCCATGAGGTCTCTCTGAAACTAATGCACATGAAATAAAACAGCTGTCCCAATTCACTTTCTTATCAGCACTTTTAGTCTGTCTTTTTCATCCAAGATAGTGAATTAAATATGAGATCTGATTTGACATAGAACAAGAGAAAAACACCAAGAGACTTTTCCTTTTAGAAACAATATTTTTGAGGCTGGTATTCTTTGAAATATGGATGTACTTTAATATAAAAGTTGAGTGGCTGTTTTAGTAAGTGTAACACAAATTTCCATTTTATAAATGCAAAAGAGAGGTTAACATATGTGTGTTTGATTGAACATGACACCTTTTTCATTTTCTTTGAATAGTTCAGCATCTGTTTTTTTGGAGAGCCACTGTCCCATCTGCGGTCACTACTTGGAGTACTTGCTAGGAGTAAAAACTTAGTTTTTCTGGAAGCTTTGTTGTGAATAAAACAACTTGTCTGTTAGATTTCAGAGAGCATCATCACTAATCATTACTGTACCTAAGTCAAGGTGTGAACTGTTTCATTCCCTTCTATTCGTAAGTGAAGTGTTTCAGTCCCTTCTACACACAGGTTTTGGTACAGTAAATAAGTTGAAAGCCCTTTCCCATGTAGTGTGTACAACTCTATGCCTGTCTCCCTCTCTGTCTATTTCTCTCCTTTTTCAAATAAGTAAAGGGAAAGGGAGGGGAACGTGATCCCGTGAGTCCTGTGGGGTTTGTAATAGCTGTGAGGGAGGTACTCATATAAGCAGTGCATATGGGCATATAGGGTACAGTGGACTGAATTCAAATTGCTTCTTTACCCAGCTCCATAGTTACCTCAGGGATGGGTGACTTCAGGCTGTGGGTGGGCACCAAGGAGGAGTGACTAGGGACTGAGGGATGCTCTAAAGCAGAGTGCTCTGACTGCCCTGGCCAGGCAGTGGCCTCTGAGTGGGGCAGATCTCACCCCTTTGAATAAAGAGCACTGCTTTGTATGCAACTGGTAGCAAACTGATGTGCCAGTATTGAGGTGACATCTCCCCTTACCTGGAGGCTCACTGAGCAGAAACTGAAGGTATTTACTGTAGAATGTAGGGAAACAATCAGCTGATACGCTACTGCTGTGACATTTTTAAAATATATTCAGCTGTTCTCTAAAATATTAACCAAACATGAATAATGCAAACTGAGGATGTTTAAAATTCAAGAACAAACACAACTTTATGTTTTACCAATTAGGTTTCAATTACATTCCATTTCATAGAAGAAAAAAAGACATAAATTATGACTTTCTGCATTTAGTAACATGATGTACATTGCTGGCTCTGTATGAGCATGGGAAATAAGGTGTTTACATTAAATACATTTTCACCATCGGGGAAAATATGTTAAACCATTCCTGGCGCATCAAAAAGCATTTTAGATGCATGGCTTATGCTCAAGGTATTTGTGGATGTTTTTGTTTGGGCACAGGCATGGTAATCAGGAATTGTTTCAAGTTCACTTTGGTGCTGTCATTAACTTAGATATAGTTATGTCAGGGTGGGTTTAAATAGGTGATTCAAGGCTTAGACTTGCTATTGATACTGAAAAGCCCACTTGTGTGTGTAGTCCCAGACTTTTTTGATACAAATGCAGTGCCTGCACTTCTGTATCTGATAAGCAAACTGTCACACATGTACACTTGATCTCTTTTCCAAAACTGTCCATTAATCTTTGCAACAGAATGAGGATACTAAATACTTACTGTCTTGACCCCAGTAGTGTATTTTAATTTAGAAGATACTTTGTTAAATACTTCAAAGATAGAAAAATTTCAGGACAGAAAATTTTAGTTTCAGGATTGGGATATTGGAATGGTGTTCCTCCTTTTAAATTTGTTGTCTTTTCCGTTTGTTGTTTTTTTAGTGTTGTGATCTTGGATACCACGCTAGTCTGAACAGAGCCCTAAGAACATACCTGTCTGCAGAGTATAACCTTGAAACTTCCAGGCATGAGGGATTAGACATCATTGAAAATGCAGTTGACAGCTTGGAGCCACGCAGTGACAAGCAGAGATTCATGGAAATGTACCCCACTGCTTTTTGTCCACCAATGAAATTTGAGTTCCAATCTCATATGGGTGATGAGGTCTGTACACTGACAAGTATCCCCATAGTGACTCTTTCTGTATACCAGGATAGAGAATTTATTCCCTTTTACAAAGAGTGTGGTAAAAGCTACCCAAAAGTCAGTGGATCAGCAATAACAATCTGCAAAACTTGCAGCACTGTCTGTTTCTTCAGAGTTCCCGTGTAAAAACTGTTACGTGTTATTATATTCTGTATCACTCATAATGATATTGCTATAAATTTGCTGGCCAACCTGTGCTCAGCCCAGCACCAGTGTAAGCAGTGACTTTATGGCTTTACTACCTGCATCTCTCATAACAGAGTTTGTGGGTGCTATTTGAGAGCAGCTGTGGAGCCGCTCCAAATAATTCACGCTGCAATGCAGCCTTTTCCCCTTCTTCTTCCCCCATTTTATCATCTGGAGATTTCAGGGATATTGGGTACCCCAGCCTATTCTGGGTTCCCCACCTGGGTGCCCTGTTCTGCTACACCAAAGGCCAGTAGCAAAGCAGAATTCGAAATCACCCATGTACATCCTTTTTTCTGAACATTACTCTGGGGTTTGTGTTTCTGTTTGATACAAAAGCAACAAGAAGCAGACACAGAAAAAGCCTGTGCTCTTTATTCATAAGATGTAGTACGTACTTCCACACCTTGTAACACAAATACTTCAAATTTAGATGGGCATGTTTTATTGTCTGCTTTATTAAATTTTAATAGCTTTGGTAGGAATTCACGTAGTTTTAAGAAGAACAACCAAAGACTATTGATTGTTTTTTTAAATTACTTGCATCTTACGGCTCTTTTTGATTCTTTGTTAGGTTTGCCAGGTCACTGCCCAGCAACCTGTGCAAGCAGAGCTTATGCTTAGATATCAACAACTACAGTCACGATTGGCTACACTCAAAATTGAAAATGAGGAGGTAAGACCTATGTCTGTAAGGGCTAAGCATTGAACATCATTTTCAGGAAGGTGCAGTGTTTTCTACCTTGCCAAAAGCATGTAAATGACCCTGAAGTGGCTCCAATATGTATAAGTGGTTTTAATTTTAAAAATCAAATACTGGCAAATATGCTAAGGTGTATCCTCACCTGCTTTACAGAGGTTTGGAAACTTTGTCTTTTACCTGTCCATACATTCACATTACTGAGTTCTGTGTTTTGCAGATGCTTCAGTGTAAACTTGTTAGAGCACATATTTTTCAATTCTTGTGACAGAAAGCCGCTGAGAACAGTTACTGTCTTCTGTGACCACCCTCTGTCCAGTCCTCAACTTGCTACTTCTGTAGTACAAAGGAATTTGAACAGTCTTTTGTGGTAGCTGACTCAAGATCTCTTATGCTCTCAGCTACAGCTATTTATAAACATGACTAATGAATGCCTGTGATGGGAAAAGCTCACCTAGCAAAATAAAATGCATTTTTTTGTAAAATATGGAAAAAACTATGCTGTTCTCTTTCCCTTGCTCTGGCAGTGGAAATAAAATGCACTTTTATCACAGTTAAGACAATTTTAAAGTCCTTCAGTTTAAATGAGAGTCTGTTTTTAAAAGAAAACATAGAAATAATTTAATTTCTTCATGTACTTAACTGATAAGTTTTCAGGATGCCAGTTATTCTCATTCTAGTTTGTATGTTGAATGTCTAGAACAAACTGTTAATGTCCATGAGACATGTACAGTTGTCTTAAAAAAAACCAAACAACCACTTGCGTTCAGAAAGTCTCTCAAGGTAACAAAGACAGAAGGAGAAAGATTATTTCTTTCGGTGAAGTGAAGTGCACCAGCTTAGGGGGAGAAGTCATGTTTGACAGGCATGGAAGAGATATTTGCCTACATTGGAGTTGTGTGTAGAAGTGTCCATGATTTGGTCAACCCTACTAGAGACTCTATCTGAAGCAGAACTGGGAAGTAAATCATATCCTTGTGAATCTTGCCAGTTACTTCATTGCGCTGTGGAAACTGCATCCCTCATCCACAGCATCCATGCCCAGGTTTCCACTATGAGCAGTGGTGCTCCATAGGTCACAGGAAGGGCTGGGAGTCTGGTGTAAATTGTTCTTTCTCGAGCCCTCTCTGTCCACTTCTGCAGTCTCAACATCCTTGTGCCCCTCATCGTAGCACTGCACTGTATGAGGTCACAGATTGTTTTCTTGGAAGATCACTTTGTTCTGGCCAGATCCAGATCCCTGGATGTACATATTCAGCATAACACGTTGACCACATTTAGGAGAGCTGACCCTCTAGAGTAGTGTATCATCTCTGTTGCCTCCTAGATTAGGGACCATAATCAAATCATGTCACATTTCAATTCTGATTTCAAACAAATGCTTGATTCACTACAAAGCCAACACAGGAGTACATCTGTGTTTGTGGGTTAGACCATGGTAAAGCAGAGAACTAGATAGGAAACCTGTTAACATAGATATCTGTTATAGCACACCTAAGTTTTCACATTTACACACCAGTTTGTTTGGGGGAGTGTGCCAGAGAATTACTGTGAGTAGTGAGTTTCCCTTCTAAGCTGTTCCTATATATATTTATGTTGCATTTGGCAAACTGTGCTTTTTAATACCAGGTTAAGAAAACAACAGAGGCTACCCTGCAGACAATACAAGATATGGTCACCATTGAAGATTATGATGTGTCAGAGTGTTTCCAGCACAGTCGCTCAACAGAGTCTGTGAAGTCAACAGTCTCTGAGACATACCTGAGTAAACCTAGCATTGCAAAAAGAAGAGCAAACCAGCAGGAAACAGAGCAATTCTATTTCATGGTATGTTGGTTGCTTCCTCATTCATGTGATACAGACCAAACACCCGAAGTAAACATTATCGAGAAGTTCCTGGAATTTATGTGTCATGCATAGTAATAGATTCATCTGCATCTCTACAGAAATTCAGAGAATATCTGGAAGGTAGCAATCTCATCACAAAACTTCAAGCAAAACATGACTTGCTGCACAGGACACTCGGAGAAGGTAAGTGTCACACAATAAACTGAAAAGTGATTCCAAACTATACAGTGAACCCACTGAAATGCCAAAGATATGCAGGAAAAGAATTACAAAACTTAAAGCTTAATTGTCCAGTAAGCACAGATTTGATTTTTACCAGTCACAGTTTTGGTGCAGTGGTAAGAGTACACACAATAAATTGATTTTATTTCTTCAACACATACTTACTGCCACTGCACACATGTTTAGACAAGTGAATCTATTTGGCAACAGAACTATTGAATGAAAAATCTCATGTCTGAAAGGAGAGCGACACAGTCAGTGCAGGTTGATTTAAGAGCTGTGGCAAATGTACTGTTTCTACATCCTAACAATTTCTGTTGACTTGAGGTTTTTTTTAAGACCTGGGAGAGAGTGATCTTTTTAAAGCATACAGAATTATCCAGGATGCATCTTGTTCAATGGACTCACTAGTGCAGTGTTTCTAACACATGGACACTAATGTCCTTCTTGCAGCCTAAGAACTCAGTGGAGCATTTATCAAAGGAAAAAGGTGAAATCCTGACCTCACTAATGTCAGTGGTGGCTTTCTTGTAGACTTAATTTAGTGTTATTTTTTACAAACTATTTGCATATTGTAAACTTAAATGAATGAAAACTTCATGAATAGCTCTATACCTGTTGATTATCATTATTGCACATAAAATTATTGCATTGCAAATTACAATAGCAGAGAATTATCCATTGTCCTGAACACTCTCCACAGTTTTTAAAAGTACGTCTTAAAATCTAAAGCAAGTCAGCAGAAGTAAAGATCAAATGGAGTAAAGCTGAATTAAGGCAGTAATGAATCACACACTATGCACAGCTCCAGCCTATCTCTTAGCAGCCCTCCCAACAGGCATTTCCTCATGCACCAAAGGGAGAAGGGGAATTGCAGTACGAACCTTGAGGACTAGACACACAGAGTGGAACAGACTTGAGGAGAAGTGAGATTACAGCACAAAGAGTAAAAATCCTCTCATGGAGGTTAGAGACTGTGACTTAAAGTTTAGACTCAAGAAAGAAAACCTGTTTGCTAAAAGAATGTCTCTAAAAGATGTGTCGACTTATTTTCTTTTTACTGCCAAGTATCTGTTGTTAATCACATCTCTTTCTGCTTTAATACAAAAGCCCAGATGCACAAATCCCATGGAGGTGCCTAAACAGCTATTAGCAGTTCAGTGGCTATAACCCAAACAAAGCCCCTGTCCAGGGAGTGACTGAGGTTGGGGGTAGGTTATAAGCAGCATTTTCTTTCAAAACTGAACTGTAGAAGATGGTAGCTGTCTCTAGACAGCTACCTATGTTATCTTCTTTCTCATGAAAGTTTTCATTTAGTAGATTTTTATTTTGAATGTGTATGGTGAGCAGTTTATTCGCACAAAACAGTGTGCAGCTGACTTTAGTCAAAAAAAGAGGACATTTTTCTTCTGGAAGCTCACTGAAAATGTGCTTGGAAGAATAAAGTGAACGAGAGGGAGATAAAAGGCAACAGAATCTGCTGCATAAACCACGTTGGAAGAAAGGAGGGAAAGAATTATTTGAAAGGAAACCTAAAGAAAAACTTCTCAGCAGGGTGACCTGCGTGATAAATTGCCATTAGGCTCTGGGCCATTCTACCATGCTGAGGCATGCTTGGACTATTCTGTGTGAAGAATTCTCTTCTACACACCAGCTGTAACCCCCACGTAGTTAATCTGTGTTGCCCACAGTGGTTTTGCACATATTTGTTGTCCCATCACCATAGCATGGCACATACAAATAGTACTCCAAACATACACATTTACATCCAAAGCTGATATTTGGAGCAAAAGCCATCATTTTTACAGGTTAAAAAGTTCAAGTACCTCCTTCAGTTGAGGCATGTCCTGCATTAAAATGCCCATGCCTGGGATGGAGAACCTGGATTCTGAAAGTTTCTTGAATGGGGAGGATTGAAAGGATTGAATTACAGTGGAATTATGAATGTTATTGCTAATACAGAAATTAATTTGTAGGAAGTGAACTGTTCCCCTGCTCCCCTCAAACTGCCTTTTCTGGAAACTTTCAGGTCAACAAGACTGCAGACAAATAACACACTGTGCTGTGTTAAATAAAGCTAGGGAGAATGGGGGGACAAGGAGAGGATTGTATCAACTGCAAGTTTTCCTTTGACACCCTTTCTTGCCGTTATTCAAAACTATACAGTGTAAGGATGTAGGCTGGATCAATCCAGGTTCCCGTCTGGTGTCCATAATATTAACAGCATTTGGCTCCTGTTCTGGCTCATCACCTGCTTACTACAGTCTTGCTGTTTATGGACACATCAGATACATATTCATGATCTGCACAGGGAAGATAGATGAAGTGCTCTGTGCTGAATCTGCATCTACGAGCTTGGAAAGTAAATAAGAAATGCTCAAATGAAATTGATACTAAACATAGGAAGCACACTGATGCTCATATTAATCCTGATCCAAAGGCTCCTCGATTGAAAGAAGAAGTTAACAAAGCAAAGAGAAGTGCAAGAAAGAAAACAAGGAGTCGTAGAAGAAATTGCCCTTAAGGCCCAGACACGTTTTGCCCTAAACTGTTAAATATCAAATATGTGTTTAAAATCCCCCAGGCACAGAATTTGTAACATCTTCTGTTTTACTAGCATTTTTTATTGGGATTCTTAGTCTCAGTGAATTTCCCTTGGTAACCTGAGTAGGGAGAAGTTCCTGGCTTACTCTTTTTCTGTTATAGGTTATTTTTCATACTCTTCTTTGATCTCTCTTTTCCCCCTGTCTAAAATAGATGCCAACAAGATTCACATGCCTTAATGTCAGAGATTTTTCCCAGAGCTGCTTCTTTGTGCCACTTTCAGGGGATACACACTCTTCTGGTACTGCAAATTCAGACTAGGGTCTTCAGTACTGTGCAGTACTTAGCGTGCATCTGAATACTGGCACATAATACTGTGTTTTTCATATCACTGTTATTCATTAGTCCTGGAATCTGACAAGCTGTTTTGGTGTTACTTTCGAATTGAGACATGTACTTAGACCTAGCCCAGATGAAGCTCAGAGTGATTTTCAGAGTTCATATCCATAGTTCTGTTCACTGGCATAGGTATTTAATTCTTCCCTAATACCTTACTTGAACCTGTTAATAGTGAATTTTGTTTGCACTGTGTGTCACTTAACCCCTTTGAAGGTTTTCATAGTTTTGTCAGGATTTGATACAAAAGTATGTCAGTCATCTGCACAGTGCTCTGCCTCCTTAGCTGCTGTGATCTCTCAAGACATTTATAAATGCCTTATGGATTGCCTAAATGGTCCTAATGGCAAGGCTTGAGTAAATGGCTGTTATATTTTTTGCCGTGATGAAAAAACACTGTTTTAAGTCCACTGGGTTTCCCTTCTCTTCGCTAGTTTTTGATTAGTGAGAGTATTTTGCCACTCTGTCCATAGCTGTTTAATTGCTTTAGTCACCTTCTGTGAAGAAAGCTATCAGTAGCTTTTGAAAGCCTAAGTAAATTAATTGAACTGCTTCTTCTTTATCCAGTATTTTACTGACCTATTCAAAGATTTTTAATAAATTAATAGGGCACAATCTCCCTTTGGCAATGTTGTGCTCATTGGAACTTACCATACCATGATCTTTGTCCTGTTTCATTATTTTGCTTTTCATTATGATGAGTCAGGCATGCCTGACTTACTGGTGTGTTGATCTGCAAAGGAGCCTTTCTGGAATATGATATTGGCTTCTTTACAATTCCCTGCAGTTCTCTGTGGTGTTTCTCAGTGATAGTGTTGTTCTTTTTTCCTGCAATACACAGAGAAAAGAGAGTAGGGAGTCTTTCTATAACTACTCATGTCTAGAGCCCTGTATTTTCAGCACTGAACAGGTTTAGGCACAAGGTGCAGGGGGAGATGTAATCTGATCTTGGCACAGCTCTATTTCCGTACTGATTTAGCCACTGAAACATGAGCACCAACAACAGACATTGTTTGGAATTCTGCTTGAAATTACTTACAGTATCAAGTGATTCTTTATCTGTGCGCAGGCTTCTTAAAAGTTGTTCCCTAACATGGGTTGTGTTTGTATTTTAAATGGAACTGTGGAGATAGTAAATAACTACACTGCCCTGTTTGTTGTATAGTTGTGTATCTTTTGCTGTTAGCATGAAAGTTAGGGCTAAAAATAATTTGCTAAGTGTAAATTAGATACAAAAATTTCAACCTAAAACCTACAAATCATTGTTTCCTGTTTATTGAACTTTCTAGGTCACAGGGCTGAATACATGACAACAAGGTAAGATATTTTTATCTGACTTCGTTTAGAGTTAAAAAATAGGTAAACTCTTATAATTTACAAATTTTAGAACAACTTCATAAGGGTTGTTGCTGTTGTTACATAAATTATGTATACACCCTGTGTGTTTTAACATTCAGCATTTCTGTTTCAGCATGCTGATGAGTAAAGGACCAGACTGTTCATCTTCCTCATTCTTGTGAGCTGCTTTGGCCAGTGTCGAGGGTGGGACAGGCTGGGAGATCCTTAAAAATATTTGTGAATCGCACATCAAATTTGGAAGTTGCAGGGGGCACTTCGGTGCTAGAAGTTGTCAGAGATACCTTGCCCCTCATAGTTTGTAATTCCCTTGGTCAGGATACACAGTTTAAAAGAACCTGGTAGGAAGATCAGTTTGGGCAGTGGGCTGTGTCTTTGATAACCTAGCTCTGGACACAAATACCTGCCTCCCCCAGCATCCATGTGTTCCGTACGTAAATGGCTCTATATATCCACAGAAGACAAGGGATTCAGTGTTAGATCTCCTGGCTTTGTGCTGCACGTACTTTTTCAGTTGCGTAATGCCACACCTTTGAAGCTGCCTCCAGATATAAACCCAGATAAGCTCTGCAGTCCCCAGAAACTAGGAGGGGGCAATGGCAACTGCTTGGATTTGCAGCTGCCACTTGTATGTGTCACTGCTACAGGCAGTGTGTCCTGATAAAGCAGGAACATCCGGCCCAGCTTTCTAGGTCTCACTCTTCCCTTCTCTTTCCATGCAATACATCCTTGCCCAATGCCTTCAAGAACCATCTTGCCTGGTCCCAATGTTCCCGGGACATCTCTACAGACTTTACACCAGATTTTCTCCCACCACTCCATGTTCTTTTCTAGCTCTGTAAAGTTGGACTTGCTCAGCTACTTTCCTTATGTGACCTCAGTTTGAAAAGTGGTAACAAATCAGAGCATTCTTCCCAATTGCTGACATTAACTCTGACAACTGTATGTTTAACTCTGCCTCCAGATGCTACCATTCCGGGAATGCGTGGAAATCAACAAGTTTATGTCTAATGAGAAAAACCTCCTTTCTTGACTCCAAAGCAGGCAACTCATCAGGCTCACATCATCCTAAGTTCCCTGCTGTGTAAACAGCTGAAAGAAGATGGTGGATTTAAGCAATGATTTTACCTTAGTAAAGTGGGGGAGCAGTGAAGCCATCTTACCTCTTACCTTCTCACAGCTGGTCACTTAGAGAAAGATACTCTGAGGAGTAAGGCCTGCCCATCTGCTCCTCAGCACCAGCTCCTGGGCTTTGGCTGGGCCCTACCTGTTGCCCCAAGGTTCAGTTATGTTTCCTGTAAGACTGTGAGACATGCAAACAGAAACGTTCTTCAAGGTCAAAGTTAAATTGTAGGAGGGAAGAGGATATATTTAAAGATGAGTTTAAAATAGCAGATAATACTCAAACAGACTAAAGTCCCACTGCTGAATGCTCTACGCCTTATTGTTCCTCACTGATCCCCCAAAAACATTTGATTTTTTGCTAATTCCAAAAACCTATAGAAACTGCTGGTGCATGGGAACTGAGAAAGCTGTTGGCATGACATTCACAAAGGAGTTTGTTACCTAGAGAGCATTTATTTCCTGTAATCTCTTTCAGTTGTAGTCATCACATGTGTAACACACTAGGTAAAATTTTGCAGACCAAGGTTTTGTGTGTTCTTCCTATACTTCTTTTTGTGTTATGCTGGTTTTATTTATTTGTTCAAGTTGATATACTTTTAATTCCATTAGCTAATTAGCAAGGTGTTTCTTTTTGTGTGTGAAGTTGTTGGTGGTTGGATGTGCAAAACTAAAGCTGTTTAACCTTCCTGGCTCTGGTTGAAAATGCAGACAGTTTGGTTTTGAAGCATCTTAGGAGTGTGCTGAGCAGCTTTAATTTGCATTTGAAGCTTGTCCAGCATGAAGCAACTTTTCTGCTTGATAAGAGGTGTTTCGAGTGGTCTGTGTTCTGCTGGATGGCTGGCAGGACGAATTCCAGTGGTTGCTGCACATTTTATGCATGACCACAACAAAAAAGGCCGTTCTGATTGTGCAGTGTTTGGAACAAACTTTTATGGTAAAACTGCAAAACAGGGATTCATAAAGAATGTCATTATTTATCCATAAGTAATGCATTTTTAATGGGGGAGTTCTCCACTCTTTAATCAGTATTACACTTAAATTTGATGCAAAGCCTTTATTTGATAAGTACTGTGTTTATTGCTCCCTTTACAATGTTCTGTTGTTTTGCCAAGAGCTTGCAGACATTTCATTTTATTGCGTGACTTAATTCTACCTTGCTCAGTAATTATATTCCCTTCCCGTAGGCCTCCAAATCTTCCCCCTAAGCCCCAGAAACACAGGAAGCCCAGACCCCGATCACAGTATAGTGCTAAGTTGTTTAATGGTGATTTGGAGTCGTTCATCAAGGTACTGGCACCAGCCACCCCAGTGGCTGATCTCAACACTTCTTACTATAATGGTCACCACCTCACAAAAGCTGAGGCAGATCATTATGTTTAAGTCTGTCCTGGGGCTCTTCTTTCCCGGTTGATCAATATAATACTTCCTGAAGTCAAAGGGAAAGAGGGGGATTCATTTCTCACATTAGCCTCCCTACAGTTTTGTTAATCAAGTAGGAATAGTATTGGCAGCCTGCTTTTAAGAGGAAACTTAGCTTCGTGTAGAAAATAGGATGTAGTGGTGCATCCCACAACTTACCACAATTTCCTGCTTGCTACTTTCATTACAATCAGTGTTCAAAGTCTGTGGAGAAGCAGTATTTCCCTGGGTTTGATATCCAGATTTTGATTTCCTATGACTTTAGGAATTTATTATATTGTGTGAAATTGTGATCACCGCTATTCTGGATCTTGTATCTTTGCTATATTTACTATCATCTTCTTTCTCATACTTTTATTTCTAATAATGCTTCTAGCCGAGGCCGAAGGAACTCTCACACGAGACATCAGGTATAGTTCTGGTGACAAGAGAACCAGCTCTGCCTCGCTCTCGGGTTGCATTCATGCCTGGCTCGAAATCGGTTCTTTCAAAGACCTGGAGGGAGAAGTTTGCATTAAGAAATGAGTGTACAAATATAGCAGGCAAAACTAAACCAGAGCAGAACTCTGGAGGGATTGTAGTCTTAAATGATGGATATTTTCTTACTCATTTTCAAGCACTGGCCCATCACAGTTAGTGCCTCTGGATGCTAGCTGACACAGCTACAGGAAAGAAATCTTTAAAAAATTGTAAAAATACATTTATAAATGCAGTGAATAAAATTCTTGACTGCAAGCTCTGTGAATTGGGTTTGAATGTTACAGGGACTTTTTTTTTTTCTTGTTCAATATAGCTAGTGGCAAACATTTTGCAGAACAAATTCTGTGCTCAGTGGCACTGTACAGGTTTAGCTGTCTTTGAATCAAGCTTTCAGAAATCTTTAGTACAACTCTAGGGAAAACTATTATTATTATTTTTATTATTATTGTTACACAGGAGGTGCCATGAAATGCAAAGACTTTGAGAAATCATTACATGATGAAATAGATGAGTATCATGAGCAGTTTCTTGCTTAAGGGTGAAAGTAAGCAAGGAAGCAGAAATTCTCACAATGAAGGCCCCTGGACTAGAAGAGGGCAAAGCAAATCAGGAGAAATGGTACCCCATCATTTTCCCTCACAGAGACAAAGGTTATAGTACATGGCAGTGTGGGTGACAGGGCTTACTTGCAAGCGGGGAGTCCTACATAATTAGTCTTTCAAAAGGAAAAAGGTCAAAAAAGCTGGTATGACAGATTTGACAGTGTGGGAGCTGCCCTAGGACAGCACCTCTGCCCAAAGACCATGTCATTCCTGATAGGGATGAGTCCTTTTGACAGGCACGAAAGTATTACAGCTAGTGAAATACAATATCACACCAGATTGCTTTTTGTTAGAATTTTGCATCATAAGAAATTATAACTAGTCGCAAACATACATTCACTGACTACACACATCAGATTAAATTCACAGTAGCAGGGTCACTGTTCTTGACACTCACCAACACAGATTGTTACTTCAAATTATTGTCCTTTGATTAGATCCAAAAGGCAAAGCTGTTAGTTTCAATTATTTCAGGGTATTACTTAAGTACTTAGTTTTGTATGGTTCTGAACAGGTTCTCCAAAACCAGGTATGAAAGTGATTTGGGTTTGGGTTTTTTTTGTAATTTCTTACTGCAAACTCTATCTTTTCCTAGGCTTTACGTTCTTTGCATGAACCAGTGTACTAACAGGAGATGTGGGTGCATGTTTTCTAATACTCTGCTTTCCTGGAGAGCCAGGTTGCTCAGTGTTGGTGAAGATGACGATGTTCCTGGGTTTAACAACTGACCTGTTCCAAGGGGTTTTTTATTTAGCTGTTACCGAACCATGACGCAAGTCAAAGAGGAAATGCTAATCCAGCCATTACTGGTTCTTGGCTAGCCAGTCTTCGCTAGGTTTTAAATTAAAAGACAAACAAGCCACAATTTAAGTAGCGTAGTTAGTGATAACAGTCTTTTGTAAGCCCCACTAAAACAGCACAGAGTATATGTAAGGTAAGGGGGTTAGGTTACTTCAGGAAGTGCAATGTTTCATTGCTTCACTGTGTGTTATTTTTCAGACTTTTTTTTCTTTAGTTTTTTTCTACTTGAGCTTAATTCATAAACTTCCCATTAGTGTAGTTTAGCATGAAAACGAAGTACTAATTTGTAAGAGGAAATGTGTATTCTGAGTTACAAGGTGCTTTTGACTTCATGGTTTTATAATTCAGACTGATTTAATACTAAACTTTCAAATTAATTACTCAATTCTCTGAGCACTTACATATTGGAAGTTCATTTGGAAAGAAAAATTACAGCTTCCAAGACAAGAAATTCTAAGATTATTTATGAAATAGTAATTTTTGCAGCATAAGCACCAACTTTTCCAAATAATTTTTAATCATATTATTTATGTCTTTAATCTGGATTTGATGACTTGTGGTCACTAGTGTGCTAGGGTTAAAACATCCACTTTTTAAAGTGCCAAAACAAAAGGACTCCAATGGTTCTTTTGGAAAATAAGCAGTTCAAAAGAAAAAGACAAGTAACTCACTGAAAATTAGTGTATAGTCATCTTCTCCCCTTCCCATCACAAATGTTTTTTATCCTTTTTTAAAACACTTCTGTGTAACTGAAAATGTAGCTACAGACCTGCTGCTGTATCATTGCTGAGATGAGGAGCTGTGATTCCTGAACTCTGCCAGTGGCAGGTGGGGAGGTTAGGCTGTGACCTCCCTTTCCCAGTAACCTTGTGCCTTGAGAAGAAGCAGCTGAACCACATGCTCAGCTCAAAGTAGCTGCAATTCACCACCTGGTGATTACCAGCCATTTAGAGCAGCCAGAAACAACATGCCAGGCCATTATCTCCCCATGGTAGGGCACACAACCCAGCAGAGCCCATGGCAGTGCTCTCAGTCAGGAGGGAGACATTCTGGTACCCCGTGCAATGTCATTTGGTGGCTCTGCACCAAGAACGTTTCTCATAGTCCAGCAAATCCAGAAACTCCTTGTAAATTGGTTGCCATAAACATTTTTTTTACCAAAAAAACCCTACCAAGCAACAAAAAACCCCCACACTGAGGAATTAGGTCCTGTATCATTAGGTCCACGTAGGATTTTCTCCACCAGGAAAAGAAAGGTCAGTTAAATTGATGCAGAGGGATCATCTTCATCATGAATTATTGTTCTTAATAATAATCTTTCTAAAAGGCAAATTCACTGCTTTAACTCACTTTGCTTCAAAAATCTAAAATGCATGCATGAGCCTAGATGTCACATACAGTGTTAGCCAGATATGATGACAGAGGTAGAGAACTGAATTTCCCGATTAAATGATTTTAAGAACCATAATCCTTTTCTTCACCTGTTCCTTTTCCTCCCTCCCTAAATGGGAAGAGATCTCTGTTAGAAGTGGTATTTTTTCTTAGGTGTTTTTTTACCAGCACTGTATGTCCATCTAGATTGACCAAGAAAGTGCATTTTCACATTCAGGCTGTAGTAGTGAGGTTTCCTCTTTCTGATCTGCAGCTCACTCGTTCTGCTCTTGTTTCTGCAGGATTCAGGGCAAGTCATTCCTCTTATTGTGGAAAGCTGTATCAGATTTATAAATTTATATGGTAAGCTCTGAAAAAAACTATGTCATTTCATTATTGCCCTGACTTTTTCATATATCTTTTACATTACTCATTTAGCACCACAGCTTTGTTTTTAAAATAGAGATTAAAAGTATTTTAAAAAATAAATTAATTTTTCACCGCTGTCTCCCATCTTTTCTGCAGGTCTTCAGCATCAGGGAATTTTTAGAGTGTCTGGTTCCCAGGTGGAAGTCAATGATATTAAAAATTCATTTGAGAGAGGTAATTGGATTTTCATTTATTTGAGCACCTTCATATCTGACATTTAAAAATCTTCTAAATTTTAATTATTTTCTTGGCTGTTTAAACATATTGTATGTACTGTGTGTACTGCACCTGAAACTTTGCACTATCACATGCTTAAACATGAAGTACAATGATGACATGTGCATATTTATCCCCCCATTATGTCCCAGGAGCTTGAGGGTTTTTCTTATTTTGTTTAGACAAGACATATGACTCTTGAATCAACTGTAAACATTAGGTTTTTGTTAATGGTAAACTGCAAATAATAGTTTCTGTGTATCTTATTTTAAAGATCCTCAGAAAAGAAAGGTAATGAGTTTAATTTGATTGAAGAGACTGCTTAATGCAATTTGAAAGTCCTGTTGCTTGATCTTCTGGAATACGAGTGCTCAGCTTTCTGGTCCTTCTGCCAAAGTTGCATCACGATCCAGGAAAGTAGGGGCTAAAAAAAAGGGTCATTCCATTTTTCATTCCCAAAGGAAACTTCAGCCCCAGAGGAGGAATTACATGAAAAATACCAGGAAGTAAAACCAGCTTTTTAAACATCAGTGGCTTCCAACACCCAGCCTAAGATTGCTCTGCTAGGGAAACCAGGATCCAGCAGTCCTCTAACTGTGTTAAAGCAATACTTGTTACAATTTTTTTTTAAATCTTACATTCTTTTTTCTTGAGTATTAAAAGCTGGGTTTTTTTAATTTCTAGGGAAAATTAAAACTTTTACAGGTCATCTGCTAATGACAAAACCCTTGGAGCAAGAAGTCTTGTGACTAAAAGCATGAAAAAATATGCACAGTATTTTTCTCCCCAGTATTAGTTATATATATCTTGTTAAACCTGTTCTTGTCTTTGACAAGATACATGAAGCAGCTGTTTTCACTTGCTAAGTGAAGCCACATCCCTCCATTCTGCAGCTTTTAAATCCGCTTATTCTTAACTGCTCCTCCTAGGTAGTGTTATCCTTGAAGATCCATACATTTTAAAGTGTTTCGAAATAAAGATTAAGCCTTTAACATTACATAAATAAAATAGTGCAGTCGTGGCTGAGGTTTCAGTTAGGTTTTCAACAAAATGGTTGCACATGTTCCTGATGTTTCAGTTTTTTAGAATGAAGACACATTTTCAATTCAATGAGTGATCTAACTCCATTTGCTTTATGTAGGGCTCCAAAGAAAAGTCTGCAAAACTCTATTCAATTAAGAACGTTTGGCTTTTTTATTTTACTAACTGTAAATCACAACGTGTCTATAAATACCTAGCTGGAAGTTCAGGACCTAAGAGATCACTAGGTTATGTAATTTTAAGGAAGCTTTATTTAGGCTGCCTTTTTTTAGTTTAATCATAGCCTGGGATTTCTAAAACAGTGTTTATTATCTTACTTGAATGCTTGCATTGCCACCTCCCACACACTAAAAACAAAAACCGCCCAAAATGTCACTCACTTATAAAAATGTTTCATGCAAGAATGCTCCTGCATGTGTGTTTCATTCACTTTATTTACTTTTTAAGGTGAAAATCCTTTGGCAGATGACCAAAGTAACCATGACATTAACTCAGTTGCTGGAGTACTGAAGCTCTATTTCCGAGGGCTGGAAAATCCTGTCTTTCCTAAGGAAAGATTTAATGATCTTATTTCTTGTATCAGTAAGTAGAAATTTCTGTTTTTTCTCAATAGAATTTTACGTTCAGATACACAGTAGTAGCCTGAAAAAAGAGCTAACTTCACAGATTTTCCTGAGATGATTTGTTTGCCATGTGTAGCAGTCTGGGTCAGTTGTTAGTCATACTCACAGCTGTGGTTGTTCCCTTTTTCCACTGGGATTAATGTACAGTACAATTCTTTGTTTAATAGGGCAGGAAGAATATCTTTTGGTATACAAGGGATAGTTAAATTTAAACGCATTATTATTTTCCTCTGTGCACTGAGGCAGACAGAAGGGCATGAAGTCATGAACATGCAAACAGATTGCGTTACTTTCCAAGAAGGTTTTCATGCCCCACAGCTTGGGGTCAGCACCGGTGAATAAGTAACTAACTGCTCAACATTGTGTGATTCTGGACCTTGATTGTGCTCAGCCTAAAACCACCAATCCAACCCAGAAAACCCTTCAGTGCAGGGATGGAGGGGAACAGCTGAGTGTTGTCTGCAGGAGAGCCTGGTCTGCCTTCCCACACACAAGTTGTAATGGGATGCCTTGGAGGAGCGTCGCACGATCTGTGCGCTGCTGGTGCTCATAGCCAGACACAGAGAGGTTGTAGTAATTTGGAAAGTTGTCAGTGGATGAGTGAATTGCTCTGACACGCACAAAACCTCTTCCAGTTCACTGACCCCTGCAGGTGTTGAGGGGTGAGGCCAAGCCAACCATCAGTAGGCTTGCTGTTCCCTGTGGGCACGGTGGTCAGAGGAGCTGGCTTTGAGGAAGAATTTCCTTCCTACCTTTCCTTTATAACTTGCCTGCTTCAACCAAATGGAGAAGGAGGCAGTTTCACAGGTAATGAGAGCCAGTCTTTTGGGATATTGATTAGGTCAGGCTCTACAAACTGTTATTTTGGCAGAGGTCTCAGCCCAGCAGGCAGGGCCACCAAGTGATGGGTGCACAGTGTCCCAGGCTGGCGATCAGGTGGGGTTTTCAGCTCCCTACTTGGGGGACACAGTGTGTGTGGTTTGCTTCCCACGTAGGGAGGATTGCGGTAATTCCTCCTGGAGGTTACAAATACATGGATCACTGTGACCATATATATGTGCAATATTTTGTTTCATTTTTTTTGCAGGGTTTTCTGCAGCTGTTGCTATTTACAGACTTGGTGGCACTGAGGAGTCCTAAAGGACTTGAAAACCACAGTTTAGCAGTCTGATCTCTGATGCTGATGGGGACATTGTCTTTTTAGGAGGCATAATCCTGGTTCTGCTTCAGTTCAGCTTTAGCTAACTGTGATGCCACAGCGCAGAAAATCTCTGCAAGTCATAGAAATTGAAATCTAAAAAAGGGTCATTTTGACTGAGTGATTTTCTGCATGACAGGGATGATAGAACTTTACCTAATAATCCTGCACCAGTTTCCATAACTTCTGGATGAATTAAAGCATATCTGCTGGAAAAATTTATTGATTTAGTGGCTTCAGTTGATAGAAAATCTACCACATTCTTGGATAAGATGTTCAAATGATTAATCACTTTCGTCGCTAAATATTTGTACCAGATTTCTTTCTCAAAGTTCCTGCTGTCAGGTTCTGCCCATTTGATCTCTTTATATCTTCATTATTTTGACTAAGCATTAAGAAAAATATAAATGGTGGTTCTTACATGTGGAGATGGTATTGCAGTCGACTGTGTTGAAGAGCTTTGAATACAATTGTAAACTAAATTGTAAAATACCAAGAATGAGTGTTCAGTTTACAGAGATTATACAAGTGAATGCTCAGGAAATGCAAAGATACTTGCCCAAAACAGCCCTTTAAATGTGTTCCAAGAAGAGGAACGTGGATGATTTCAAAGAGTTTTCAGTCACCGTTGAAGGTGCTGAAGAGGGAATGGGATATTTGGAAGGAGGGGCAGAAGTTCAGTAGACTGAGCAGATAGATGCATGTGGCACCTACACAGGCAGGAGAGATTCACCAGCCTTTCAGAGCATCAGTGTCTGAGAGAGTTCCAGTTCAATTGTCCCGAAAAAGGTATTTATTTTGTTGTTAAGAACTTAAAGAAAAATGGCTGTGAATACTAGATCCCTAGTGCTAGATCTTGTTTTCCATAGAGAATGTCCGACTATTGCATGTTCCTAGTAGGCAGTGAATTATTTTCTTGTGAAAGAGTTG
>QWTY01038866.1:0-15346 GCA_008033365.1 Pseudorectes ferrugineus
CCATGTTGTGTGGGGCGGGGGCTGCCCGCCGTCAGGTTGCGGTGGAGGGGGCTGCCCGCCGTGTCACGTAGGGTGAGAGCTGCTCGCCATGTCGTGTGGTGAGGGGGCTGCCCGCCATGTTGTGGGCACTGTAGTAAGGCTGCAGCCACTTCTGATTGGGTTGCACTGGGATGGGAGAGGAAACAAATAGGACTGGTTGCTTTGATAAAAAGCAGCGACTGCCCACCTCCTGCCCTAGAGGATTTGCTCATTAAGCTGTTAAATGTTGAAGGAGTCATGCTTCGTCTCGGTAAGTAAAAAGCCTGAAAACATACAAAAATACACACACTGTCCAAAACCCTCAAAACACTTTGTGAGGTTTTCCATGCTGATCACTACATATGTCTGCTGGAAACACAGCTTGTTGCTCTTAATAGCTGTAGCTTTGTTGCCTGTTGAGGTGAGACCTTTGTGAAGTTACAGTAGGACTTTTTGCAGTCCTACTGTACGACGAACATACTGTGTATGTAAGTCTTATTATGAAGTATTTATTGTAAAGTTGTCTTTGTAGAGGGCTTTAGGCTTTATTTTGGGGTGACCTGCTGTGTGAGGCCACCTCAGAAACTACAAGGGGTGTTCTCTATCTATAAACACTGACTGGGAAATGGGTTGTAGAATCCTCCTGATTAAGTGTTAATAAGGGATTGACTAATGGAGTGGGGAAAACACAATATGTTCTGTTCTGATGGCTGGCCTTTCTTTCCCTTTTATCCTTTTTTCTGAAGTGCCTGATTATCCTTACTGGGATGGTGAGTCAGCTGGGAACACAGAAACAACTGTGGTATCCAGCAGGATGCACACTTCAAGATGTAACTGTGTTCAAAAATTAAAAGTATTTAGGGTAAGGGGAGGGGGCGTGAGCTAGAAATTGCTGTTCATTACCCGCTGGAGATTCATGAACTTGGGTGGGAAAAGCAGGCTGTATACCGCATCCATTGTTGATGCACAGGTATCTAGAGCTTTGCAAGTGTGCATCAGACTGAAACAATCTGATAAAATTTCTGTTTAAGAGCTTCAGAGCCAAAAGCTGCACCTTGCTCACTACAAGTGTCAGGAGTAATCCTGGACAGAAAATGGGTTACAGCAATATTATTTGTTGTCTCTGCTAATGCAGTTTGGTTATTTATTTTATTGTATTTTTTTGTTTGTTTTGGCCATCTGGTCTTGAAGCATTTTGATTTATCTGCAGAACTTGACTGATCCTAAAGAGAAGTAGGAGCACAGTAAGTCACGGGGCGGTTCAGACTTCCTATATTAAAGGAATCTTTGTTTATGCAACAAGGATTCATTCAGCAACATCCCCCTGCACAACATTTTGGGTGTTTGCCATGTTAACTCTTTTAGTTCTGCTGGTGCAAATAAAGGTACAGCTCCAGGAGACGAAACTGCTGACCTGTCTGTCCCAGGGGTTCTCTTTGAAGGGTGCTTTGACCACTTATAGCCAAGGCGAGTTCCCACAACTTATGTGTTGCCTTTAGCATTAAAGTTGTGCTTGCTCAGAACTGGTGAGAAGCTTTATGGAAACGCATCCCTTGCTTCCTTTTAGTGTTATTTATTAAGATGATCTGGATGTTTGAAGGTGATGTTTCTGGGGTAGAAAGAAGACTATGCCATGAGCTGCATGTGGGATGTGCGTGAGGCACAGATTCAGGTGAGGAAATGGCGTGCGACCTAAAGTCCTGTCAATCTTCCAAAAGTTGTGAGAGGTCTTGGCATAAGTTATAAGTCCTGTTAGAGAACTTGAATCTCATGGGATGCTTACAGGTATCTGATGGATGGGAATGTATTTCAGGCATTCAGGCTGGCTGCGTTTGAAGAAGTGACACACTACTGTAAATACCCTTGTAGTTTATGTTAGGTCAGATGGTGAAGTGTTGTTTTATGAGCTTACCTCTGAAAAGATGGAGGGTGTCCAGACCTCATTCATCTTCTGCAGTGTTTCTAAATGTTGTGGTTCCTTTTTTTCTTAAGGAAAAAAAAGTAATTCTAGATTATTTATGTATCTATCTATGTATATTCAGAAAATAGCAAACTGAGGGTAGTTTGCATTTTACAGCTCCTCCGCACCATCACAAATAGCTTGTACCCAAAATCTTTGGGTTAAAACCAGCACAAACACCCCCTCTCCCTGAATGCACTCCCACATATGCAACTCCAAGAGGAAAAAATAAACTTTGTGATTAATTGTGGAGTGTTTGGTATGTGATCTAAGCTCGTAACTGGCTCTTGGATCCCACGAGCAGAACCCTTCTGAAGTATCCTTTGTAGGCTCTTTGAGTGTACTCAGAGACGTTTTTGTTTGTTGTTTTATCTTTTTAAAATCTAGCTTTCCCCCCTGCTCTGGGTGTGGGATGGCTGCCAGTACTTGGTGACCCGTGACCCCCAGCTGCTGCTGCGCTCAGGAATGCGCGTCGGGCTCCAGCGGCACTGGGTGATGGAGGCTGCCCTTCCCTCTGATGTGTGCCCAGCGTGGGTGGCGGGAGCTGGCAGGGGAAGGGGCAGGACTTGGGCAGGAGTAGAACTCTCGTGGCGGCACAGGAGCTTTCTGGGAACTCGAGCTTGCTCGGGCTGGATGTGAATAGCCTGGCCTCGGTTCAAGACAGTTTTAGTTCCTGCCGGGAGCAGCAGCTGGTCGGTGCACAGAAGCCAAAGCCCGTGGATTCGCCCAGCGTAGCACTCAGGGGCATCACATGCTGCATGTACAGCTCTTGTAACAGTGTAAACTTCGGAAATTTTTAGATTCAGAGCATGTCACTAATAATTTGGTCTTAGATTGCCTATAAATAGCTTCTTGAATCTGAACCTGCCTTTTAATGAGGCTATTTCTGTCGCAGTCGGAGGCTTGCACTGGAAATGCTCTACCTGGGATCCCTGCTGGGTTCTTTGTTGTCTTGGTGTGCATTCTCTGCTCTCTCCTGGCTGGCTGCTATTTGACAAGGAGGATGTTCCAAACAATTTTAAGCTTCTTTGGTATGGACACTGTTGGCATATACCTGAAAAGTAAAAAATAGAGTTGACACTCCTGGATCTGGTTTGAATTTTTCTAACCATGGTCCTTTTATCAGGGACCAAGAGCACACGTGATTTGTCAGATGACAATAATTGATGAAAAGATGCCATTGTAGTCCTATTTTTACCCCCCATGCCAAGCGAGTGTCAGCACAACCTTCTTCAGACTTTACCGAGAGCAAGAACAGGCTGTTCCCCAGGGTCACAATGTGCTGAAAGCAATGGATAATAGAGTTCCTACCTGCTGGGTCCAAGCCTTGCATAAGCAATGTGCAAATTTGCAGCTGAAAGTTTCACAATGGCCTATTTTGAGTTGACAGATTTCTTGTGTATTTGTTTGCAAACAGTCAGCATGGCTTAGGAAGGTCTTTGGAGCAGGAGCCCAGATTGCTGCTATTTGAGCACTCATCTCATTCCTGTTACAGGAATAGCAAGCTGTTATGTGTGTCACTTCACCATTAGAGGGGGAATTTCATATTCAGCAAACCTTTGCTTTATATTAATCATCCCCATGGATCACTTGCTGAAACAAGCAAAAGTCCCAAACAATAAACTTGATTTTTAGTAATGCTTTTATGGGAATGATGAAGTTGTAAGGATGCAATTGGAGAAAATTATTTATTAATTTTTAAAAAGAGGGTGAGAAGAACAGATGTTCTTAAGTTTCTGTGGCACTGAAATGACCAAGGGGCAAGCCTTATGGTTCTCAGAATGACAGGTGGGTAAGTCAGAGCAAGTAGGGAGCCAGAAGAGTTGGGTATAAATATTTAGAAGTAAAATTACCTCTGCAAAACTCCTTTTGGCTCCAGTGGCTGCCAGTTCCCCCTCTGTTTGTTCTGCTCGAAGAAGAGAGTCTATATTTAGTAAAGCAAATGTGTATGAAATCTATATCAAAGCATTTTGTGTGACAGGTTTTGGAGGTGGTGGTGAGATTTGGTACAAGGTGCAGGCACTGCAGAAAATCAATTGATGCTCTATTTTTATGATATGAAATTACTTAATCAATTACATACTCAGCATGGGCTAATGAGTGATAACCTCTTATCCCCCAGCCTAACGCTGCTCCTGGCAGGTGTTTAAGTTGATTTTGGTCTTGGCACTCATGTTTGAACTAAGCTGTTGCTGCTCCCTTGGTGCAACTCTTCATCATTTAACAAAACTGGGGTCTCCTTTGCAATGGTATTTTTAAAAACACCAGATTGCTGATGATTCAATGCAGAGGTGAGGGGCAAACCTTGGCATCTCCAAGACTGGTGCTGGGGGTGGAAGAAAGCTCTGGTTATTTGTAATGTGACCTGACACAGCCTTTGCTGCAACTAAACATAGTTTGGTATTCTGTGCACCTGTCAGCCTGCTTCTTGCTGTGCCCATTTTGGAGGGGTGCACACAGACCTAGACCTTTACCTGGAGCTGCCTCCCACACGTTTGAAGGGCAGTTGCTCATCTTTTTGTGTTCTGCTAACGGAAAGTTATTTAAACCTCTTGGAGGATCTGTCCTTTGAGGCATTTGGAAGATGAGGAGAGAGCCAACCTCTACTACTGCTGTCCCCCAGAGCTTTAATCTGAATAGTGCCCGTGGGAGCTTTGGTACTGAACTTTATGGGGTGTATAAGTGCAGCATGCTCCTCTCTTCCCTGTAACAATTTCCCCTCAAAGTATGGCTGTATTGCATGTGTGATTTATTTTTTTGTTTTCATCAAGGTTTTGCAGATTAGAGATTCATTTCAGTCAGAGAAAATTGCTGAGCAACATCATCGTGGGGTTTTTTTTGAAATGAGTAATAGAATGTCATGATGACTGTGATCCTAATTATGATCTATCAACTTGAAATCCTAGAAATGCCGTGTTTTGTAAAAACAAGCTCCTAGTGAACCCTCCAGCTTTCTCCAATACTGTTGCTATGACAAACCAACCCCAGAGCATGAAGCAATTATCTGCCCAGTCCTGCTGCTATTCAACAAAGATTTCAGGGAGTTGGTCACCTTAGTTTCAGCTACAGCTTGAAATCCCTTATTTAGTCTGTGTTGCTTCTGCAAACGTAACAAAATCCATATTCACTTAAGGGCAGTGAACTTCAGGTCTGCATAAAGAACAGGTTTTTAATACTTTTTAGTTAAGTTCTACTTCTGGAATGCACTGCCAATGATTATTTAGAATAAGTGAGCTAATGTTGCAACACACATCTTGATGTGAACTGAATGTGTGTAAGAGGTTGGAGAGATAATATTGTATCAATACCCATTTTGTCTTGATTTTTAATTTAGATGGATTTTAAATGGACTTTCTAAGGCTTGTACGTACAACCTGAAGAATTATTCTATAAGTGCACAGTGGCTCGTTGCAGAATATGTACTTTGTTAAACAAGTCCCAAGAGAAATTATTTTGTACTTGACACAGTTGCTTACCTGTAGGATGTACAGTGTTGTAAAAAAGGCTATATCAAGTTTTCTTCCAAAGAGAACACTGCTTTTTATTGAAAGATAAGTGAAGGTTTACATGATGTCTGTTCTTTTGCTGTGGCAATATATGTTTTTAAAGATCTACTAGGCAGCGTACGTGTCGTATACTTCATAAAGAAATTGCAATGAACCCTCTTCCTTTTCCAGTGAAATAGCTAGAGTAGCACATTATGACACACTCATCTGGAAGAAAAAAATAGGAAAATACTGGCTTAAGGTACATTCTAAAGAGATATTTTCATATTGTAGGAAGCTGAAAGGATTAGAGCAGGAAAAGTAAGTATTGAGAAATCAAAGACAGTAAAAATTTCTTACTATAAATGGGTGGTTTCTAGAATGTTTCTTAAACTCTTGGTATCTGTAATTGGCATATTGACTGTAGTTGTCATAAAATAAACCTGACCTAAATGCAGTTGCCAATATAAATGTGTTTTCTTTGATATAGGAGTGAAAAATTAAATCTTCTTTAGAGATGACACAAATATGTATTTTTGGTCCCTGTTTGTAGGCAGATGGAATTATGTATGGCAGAACACTTACCATGGTAACATAGATTATGACAGCTGAGCCATTGATTTTTTTATCCTTAAGATCCAGTGGAAGCCACGGAATAACTATAAAAGGTAACACTTCTATTGCATTTTTAATTATGTTAATGACTATGTATTTCACTCAGAGCCCATTTAATGTATAATTTATATAATTTATGCGATGTAAGTATCAAATTTAGATGAACGTAAACATGCATTTAGAAATCACTACACATTTGGAGAAATCCTTCTCTTCTAACATCTAAATACTGGACAAGGATTTGCACTTGGCATTTTGTGTTGGTTTTCTATCCCTCCTGTGGATGGAAAACCTGTGCAAATGTAATTGTATCTCTTGCTTGTAACTAAATGCCTCTGTTACGGATTATATTCTGGCAAAAGTCAAAGCCGTGTTGCATTTAGATGTGTATTGCTTACATTACACCAGTCATTAGACTGACAAATTATTCTACTGTGAAGCTGGAAAACTGATGTGAAAATTTTACACTGGTGGCCAGAACAGCTGGAAACAAGGAATCAGGAAAGATGGGAATCTCCTATTTTCTAAGTCTAAATGAAATGTTGCAGGTCACAGGTGAAGTTACTTTTGTCTTGATTTAGGCAGCTTTTTATTTGTCTCACCCCCAACAGGAGATACAACAAAAGTAAGTTTTTAAAGGGCAGATCAGCATCTATGTCAGTTTAAAATAAAAAATAAATTTAAGAAGTCTGTCTCAGGTTTTTGAGATGAGTTGTCATCAATCACGATTCCCTGCCATGAACACCCGTGTCTCGCCTTCTTGAGGAAGGAACATTCAGTAATCCTGTTTTACCTGACAAGTGCTCTGCTCAGCTGGCATCGAGCTACTGCTCCAGAGAAGACAGTGTCAAACCAGCTCTGAAATGTGGTGTGGAGCAGCAGCTACATCATCTGTGACCCCGAATGTAAGCTCTATGGAGTTGCCTTGTTTTAGTTTACTTCATTTTAAAACTGCAGGGATTAAAGACCAGTTGATGTTACTCTGAATACGGGGAAAAAAAACCCTCAACTATTAAAAAAACCCCAAAACAAACCACCAGCCTTGGTATTGCCATCAGAGCCCAGTGTTTGACTGTGTTGCCAGACACAAACACCATTGAAAAGGGGTTGCTGGTGTATGTTAGTTGACAAGACAAATATTTCACTTCCGACTCCAAATTTACATTGTTGGGATTGCTCATGAGGAATTTGGACACCAGTAGACATGGGAAATGCTTGTGTTTACCCAGATGCACGAACTTGAGATGAAAAGTCATATAACTAGCCAAGTATTTCAACAGTGTACACATTTCAGATATTCTATATACAAATGTGTTTGTGTATCACACTGTCCTCTGTGCCTTAAGGGTTTTTAAATGCCCTTGCAAAGGAAGGACTGTAGTTAAACATCTGCACTGGCTGAAGAACCCTCTAGGCACATGTGCAAGATTGCCTAGTTTGTGTAGTTGGACAGTCTCTGAAGAGATAACTCAGTAGGAAAAAACCCCACCGTGTTCAGCCACTGATCTGCAGAACTATTACATTTGGCCCTAAGTGCTTTTTAATTCAATTTGGTTTGTATTTCCTAAGCTTTTTCATATGTTGGGTATTGGAAGTTTTTGTTTACTGTAAGTTTGCCAGAGCCAGCAAAGATTAGACCTATTAAACCTGTATAACAAGGCCTCTCAGATAATGAGGTCTTGAAATTAGCAATATGTTCTTCATTGTTGGTACTTTTTTCATCTTGTGAGAGGTTGAATTTACAGCTATTGGAGACCAGATCTTGATTTCACATCTCTCTGCAAAAGCTTGTCAGGCAGCCTGCTGTTTGCTCACACAGAGGAAAACGCTAGAGCTGAGGTAAGAAAAAAGCTTTTGCACTCAAACATCTGCACCCAGGCATGACAGTTTGTATCCTCACCTCTGGAATTGCCCTGCTGGATTATCAGCTGCTTGCAGGCACAGTTGTATTGGAAGCGTGGTTAACTTCAAGGTGCTGCTGGTGAGATGGAAGGGTAAGATTAAAAAAGTGAGCTTTTCATCCTGGTATCATATGTGTTAATGCATAAATAACTGAGATATTGGAGTGGCTTTAAGCTAGTAGTTTATAGCTTTGTAGGAAAAATAAATATGCAGCTTCCAAAATGTCAGTAGCACCATTTTCCTATTAGTTGCCCTGTTGGGAGCATTGCTGATTGTACAGCTGTTGTGTATTTGCTACACGTAACTGTGGTATTCACTGTATTGCTCGATGGTTGTGAAACCCCAACACTGAAGTACTCTTAAAAACCAAAATCAGGCAGTGATTGAGTATTTGGGCAGCAAGGCCCAAGCAATATTATTTTGAATGACTGATCTCCCCCACGGAGGAAGAAAGAAACAGGATGCTTGGCTGAAAGGGCCTTAAACCCAAACCTGACTGCGTCAGCTCTTCAGCCTCATGTTTTGAGTGACTGTGGTTGCCTGTTTGTTCTGTTTACTACATATGTTGGGCCAGTGTTAGTGGTTGTTATGTAAATGTGTCCAGAGGGTAAGTTCTGTTTAACCAAAGATATTTCCAGTAATAGTGTTGTTTTCTTGGAAGTGCCTGCCTGGCTGTTTTTTATAGAGTGGCTTACCAGATAAATCAAAACAGTTTTTGAAAAACGCACTTGAACTGTAGGCCAGGCCTCCATACATGCATCCCTTCTTTCAGCCAAAATGTCAACGTGGAGCCTGATCAAAGCATTTTCCTCTGAAAATATTCAAAATTGTGAAAGATGAGACATAAAATTTCTGATAGCAAATTAGTATCAACTAGTAAGAATTGTTGAGAGAATGGAGCATAGCTGTAACTCTTGACCTTGGTCTAACGGGAATCTATGGGAATAAGAGTATCTAGACACGCTTATTTTGGGAAGCAGTTTACTTGGAGCTTTCTCTTTATTAGGCACCTAAGAATTCATTTCAGACAGACATTTCCCATACACATTTTCTTAAAATGTGACTCATGTTGCAACTTTAATGTTGTTCAAATAATTCAGGCATCTTCTAGAGCAATTCTGATGGCTGCAAAGCTGCATTTCTTCCTTTCATTTCCTTCTAATGCTTTAGCAGTGTAGATTGGCAGGTGTTTTTGTCAGGGCACAGCCTTGAGTCATGCCAGGCCAAGATGCTGACGGATTCAGAGAGTCTGGTTTGCCAAAGCAGCTGTTCTTTAAAATTGATACTAAAACAAACCTGGCTTTTGTGAGCATCAGCACGATGAACTCAGATTGAAAGATTATGGTTTTAAAAAAAGGACACCTTTGATGTGACAGACAGTTAACTTGTTCACCATCATAAGACAGAAATTTAGGACTCGAAGTGCTCTGAAAACTGTTTGGTGGTATTTGTCACGTATCTTCTTTCAAGTCCAAAACCTGTGAAATTCTTCTTTAAAAAGTAACTGGTAAACCTTTCTCTAAAATAAATGTTTTCTGGTTGCCTTTTTTGCACAAACCATTTGTTAAGAGGTAAATTACAGGCATTGAGGAAGGCAGTACTCTTCACAGAGGGGGCCCTCTGTAAAAACTGCATTTAACTTAGAGCAATAGCAAAAGCAGATAACTTGTACAGGGAAGTTGGGGAAGGCTCCTTTTTATGGGAATTGAAAGATACATGGGAGAGAGGAGGTAAACAAAACTGACAGTGGGAAAGAAGCAAAGGAAAAACAATGGAAGGCATCAAAGCAATTGGAAAGGAAAGCAGAACACTTTGTCCGACTGTTGACAAATTACAGCCCAAAATATCTTTCTCATACATGAAAGCATGAACATTTAAAATATGCTCTTCTTTTATTTAGTAAGTATGTGAAGGGCGTACTTTTTTTAATGAGCAAATATCTGGGAACCAGAGTGGCTGATTCCAGTCACAAAACCCAATTCCTTTAATTTTTTCATTGGTGGGGAGAAAATGAAATTGTGCTTTTATGGGTGTTGCAAAGTATTTTTTGAGATCTTGGGATGAGTTGCAGAATGAAAATGTCAGAGATGAAAAAGAATCAACTGCAATTGGCTGGTCATTGTCTTACTGGTGGGGGTATCTTAGAAGCAGCAGAGCATGAGCTGTTTTGGCTGAGATTGCCAGATTAGCACCTCTGCATTGCACCTGATTCCCAGGGAGGTCTTTGGGTATCAAATGATACAGTAGGTAGGAATTCCAGTGTTGTTTCTTCTCAGGTATTATTTCAGACTAGAACTGTTCAGGATCTGATTTTCTTAGTCTAAAATCTGTACTCTCAATACATACTTGTAGCATGAACCTTGCAAACTTTGGGGGGGGGGGGGAAAGCAGAGGTGTTGGATTTAGTGGGAAATCTTTATCCTAAGCCTGTCCTACTACACCTCCATATGCCAAATGGAGATTGTTCAGGAGCAAGTGAGAATGGTGAGGAAGTTATGGATTGCCAGCCCATGTTTATTTCCTCAGTGTAAATAGCACGTGTTTTCAATCTTTGCTCAATATAGATTCTCTGTCTGGGAACACAAAAGTTAAATAAGTCAGACGTGTGAAATGTTTGCTGATTTTCCCAGGGATATACAGAGTTGGCTGTGGGTGACTACTTGCCCTTCCTGCCAGACTCCTCCATCGTTTGGCTTTGAACTCATCCCTGTCTTCAGACTGTAAATGCTCGCTCTCAGTGCTGTACTTGGCGCGCCTTTAGGAGACACTTGATGGAGTTTGCTCCTACAGCAGCACAGTGTGTGTTCCCACTGCCTCGCTCCATGCCCTTGAACAATCAGAGCCTAACAGCAAGTGCAGTGGAGAGGGGAAATATTCAAGATTTATTGTGGAGTCTGAGTTTCTGTTTTCCCAAAACAGGAGCTTTCTTTTAGTGGTATTCAGCAAGTGGCCTTTCTCACAGGAACTGTGCCAGAAGATGGCATTGCTGTACGCAGAGCACTCATCTCCATTGCAACAAGTCATTAAGAGAAGTGGAAAAACTGCAGCGTCCAAGTCCATTAGACTGAGTCGGGCTGACAGGAAATGAATTTGCCTTCATATTGCACGTCAAGGATGGTTCCATTAAAACATATAGTGTGCTAAGGGTTTTTTTGTTTTTGTTTTTAATTGTTGCTGTTTAACAAGAAGCTTTTGTTTAAAAGTACAGGTTCATCTGTAGGCTGAGGGGGTGTTTTTCAATACTAAGAACCCTTTTTATTTTCAAGTGGAAAAAGGAGACACTATAAAAATCCTCCCTGTTCACACTGCCTCCTGCCAGCATCTTACTCTTCAGGCTCTGCTCATTTTCCTCCACACACTGTTTCCCAGCCATCCCTCAGGTGCAGTGTTAAAAGTATTCTCAGTGAATTTGGTTTGGGAATGGCCTATGTGCAAGGGTAAGTAACTCTTGGCACACTCCAAAGGCTTCTGCACTGAGTTTAATCCCAGAAGATAGTAAGCATCCCTTGGGGGTAGGTGAAAGCCTGAGGAAAGGTTGTACTCAATTAGCAAAAATGTGATTTTTCCAAGTTTGTGCTTTATAGGAAATTTTGTTCTCTCAGCGAGTGAACATTGTAGCTCTGATTTCCACAGGCTGTAGGATGAATTGATGTGATAAGACTACAATTTCTCTTGGGGGGAAAAATTAGAATCTGAGTTTTGCTGGATACTGTAGAGTAGATCCAACCTGTGGATCTGCGCTTGTGTAAGGATTACAGTGTGGTCATCTCTGGGAATGCTGATGGAAGCTACCTGTTGTGGTTCCAGTTCCCCAGGGAATTGTTAGGTTTGTTGGAAAGCTGCTTGTTCTTGTTGTGAGCTTTAGAAAAAGCCTTAGCTTGGTTCATGCTGATGACTGAACTGCAGGAGACACCTCCTTTACTTGTGGCCCTAACACTGAACAGAGATGCGCAGAAATTTAATTAGGAAGACATAATGCTGGAAATGAACAAATACCAGAGAACGTCCTGTTGCCTACTCTGTAAATGAAGTTAGATTCCCTTACCAGTAAAGCTTTGAGGGGAAGGCAAACAACAGTGAAGAAAAATGGAAAGAGTGTAGAACAATTGTTTGAAGTTACCCTTTGAAGCAAAAAATGACTCCCCAGCATCCTTCACTTGCTAATTTGGCCATGTGAGCCAAATGGGTTTTCCTGATGGGTTTCCATTCAAAACCCCTAGGTTTTGGAAGTAGAAGTCAAGGATATAAGCACCATCCTTTTTCTTTGCTTTTCTTTGCTTTTCTCATTGCTTGGTCAAATGACTATGTGGGATTTGGTTCGGGGTTAGTGGTGGATAGATAAGGTGGAGACCCGAATGTGTGGGTAGATATCGTCTTGCCCTCTCTGCAGGTGGAGACTCCCCTGGGAGGAATATGGATCTGCTTCTATAAAATTTCTGATCCATCCCTTCAGGAGCAGTTCCTTTTGGGAAGGATCTCCGGGCTCACTGTTGCTGTTACCTTTATGAAGTAACTGTCATGGAGAATGGAACTTAAAAAACCCCAAACCAACCACGTTGCCTTTGAAACACATGAGGCTCTGATCTCCAGTAGTCCAAAGCTGTTCTGTAGACCCGGGCTAATTGCATTTGGCAACTGCTGCTCTGTGGCTTGCTTTGCCCGGAAGGTGACGATTATCCTTCCTTTAGTGGTTTAGGAGACAGCGCACAAAGGGCTCTTCTCACAGCTGGCCTTTGTGAGCTTAGTTCTGAAGGGATTGATGCTGGAGAGAATATTCTTCTTTTTCTTTAGTAGCCTGCTACTGTGCAGAAAACTTACTTAATGGTGAAACCCTCGAAACATTCCTAGCAAGAGAAAACTCCTTGTTCTGCTGGTTGATGAGAGGTTGTTTTGGCCACTTCTTTTTGTTAGTTAAGTTGCGATGTAAGAAAGATAATTTAACTCCATGTTGGACAAGACATTCTGAAGCTCAGTGAATATGGATGCATCTTTGAGTAGTAATCTGTCGGTTTAGCTTTTTATTTGTGTATTTTAATTTGAGCTGAGTCACAAGTGATCAGCCTTTGGCTTGAGCTCAGTGGCATGTTCCATTCTGCCCACGGCAAGGCAACCGGATTGCTCAAATGTCAGGAAATGAAACATGGAAGGACAGCCTTAATTAGTGAAATGACCTGCTCCTGCTAAGAGCTGCTTTGACACCCAATACACTAAGCAGCATCGAAATGCTGCTGCTTTCCCCATCCTTCCCAAAGCTCCAATGCATGTGTATATATGTGTATTTACTTATTAAAAAACCCTCCTCTATGGCTGTGCTGGGCCTGCTCCAGACTTTCTTTTACGCTTGGGATTTGCTCCTGTGTAATTCCGGAAGGGGTTAGATTTGAAGTGGGTGCAGTATTATGCTGAACTCTTTATGCATTCGGAGCTAAAAGCATTATCGATTCCATTTGCTATGAATGAAACAACTTAGATGTATCTGGAAAATAAGAGAAGGAGGAATGGGGAAAAACAAATGAATGTTTCATGCCACATATTTCAATGCAGCAATTTCCTAGCTTGCTTTATTCCTGACTTCCTTCGCGTTGCACTTGGTGTATGTTTTGTGGTGCAGGATTCAGAATGCCCAGCCTCATCAGGCTGCACACACAGTACCACTGCTTGCTTTGGTCTCAGAATGATGTTGTAGGTCACATAGTCATTTTATGTCAGTGATGTGGAAGCATAATATAATTAATTTCAAGGGGGGAGGGAATGTACAGAAAGAGATCTGTTAAGATAGTTATGCTGGATTTTTTTTTTTAAAATTTCATTTACAGTTTTAATGGGAGTATTGGGAACTGTTAAGTCTCTCAGTGTTGGTTCCAGACAGCACTGACAAGAGCTCATGTGTACAGCTTCACAGAATAGCTTCTTTCTATTTTTGCATTTCTTCATATTTCCTCTTCCCTTTAACCCTTGCTCCAATCTCCTGATTTCTGCAGCACATCAAAGGGTATCTTGTGTTTCTTCTTGATGTGTGGGTTAATGTTTTCTTACTAAAATTATCAAACCTTATGTGGCTGAAACAATTCCAGCTTCAATATCCATGTGCTTGCACTACAAGATTTTGTATGCTTAATTGTTGAACTTTTTTTTTGGAAAAGTGCACAGCTGTGGAAAATACCTGGTGCCCTTCATTGTAAGTTCCTGTTGTTGCACTGAGGAAGCCCTAAAATTTAAAAAGCACCACACCTTGTCCGTTCCATGCCGAAGTGATGATATAATAGAAGAAGAATGAGATGTTACCTGTTGTCTTTGAACCACATGGTATTTTCTGAGTGCCACTGTGTTCTGTGCTTTGCACAGCCCATGCAGTTGAACATCCCCTCAGACCACATGAGTCAGCATGTGGAGCAAAGCGATGTGGAGCTGTTGAAGCAGGGGTCTGTGTTGTGCTATGTTTCACTGGAGGTGGTGACATGCTGTTTGCTCTCTGCCAGTCCTATCCCATGACATGCCTTCTGTCCCTTAGTTCTCTCAGCCTCTCCTTTTCCAGGGGTTTGCCTTTGGATGTTCCTTGGAGTACTGGCTTAGACTTAACTTCTCACCTCAGCTTTGCACCTCAAACAGGTCATTCAGCCTGGAGAAGAGAATGCTCTGGGGAGACCTTCCAGTACCTAAAGGGGCTCCAAGAGAGCTGGAGAGAGACTTGTCACAACGGCATGGAGTGACCAGATGGAGGGCAGGGTTAGATTGGATATTAGGAAGAAATTCTTGGCTGTGAGAGTGGTGAGGCCCTGACTGGGGCCAGAGAAAGACCAGGCTGCCCAGAGAAACTGTGGCTGCTCCATCCCTGGAAGTGTCCAAGGCTAGGTTGGACAGGGCTTGGGGAAACCTGGTCTAGTGGCAGGTGTTCTTGCCCATGGCAGGGGGGTTGGAAGGAGATGATCTATAAGATCCCTTCCAACCCAAGCCATTTTGTGATTCCATGATTATTTTAGCAATGCTGTAGTCTCAGAAGTATATTGTAATGCAGCAGTAGAGCAAAATTAGACGTCTTTAGACAAAACTAGCACCGTTTGCTGGCCTCGTCGTGGCTCAGCAAAGCTGTTTTGGAAGCAGCTGCTTTGCTTAGTTTCCCCTTTTTCCCTGCTCCTAGCACAGCTCCTGTGCTTGGCTTATCCATAACTTGCCAGCCCCTGTCCCAGATGTACCCTCTGTCCGTTGCTGGGGGAAGCGGGGGGGGCGGAACGAAAGACAGTGGTGTGTGTGCGTAGTCAGTCAGAGGCTGTGGCTCCCCTATCCGCCCCTCGTGAGAGCCGAGCCTGGAGGGTGCCCACGCAGGTTCCTCCCCCGCTACGGGCGCGGGTTACAGCGGAGAACCGGC
>QWTY01038871.1:0-21959 GCA_008033365.1 Pseudorectes ferrugineus
CCTAACACATAAACTAACTTACCTGGCACACTATTATTTCTCTGACGGGTTTGTTTGAATTCAGGACAATCTCTCCTAACATGACCCACATCCCCACAGATGAAACACCTTTTCTCTCTTGTTTCTCTGTCATCTTCTTTCACCTCTTTTTCATCATCTTTCTCATTCTCCTTTTTCTTCAACCTGAACAATAATTTTTATTAGCAGTATCACAAAACCACACACGCACAAACACATCATCTCTGTAGAACTGTTGTACTGTTATGTTCAAAGGAAATGGTTACATAACTAACAGCTGTACCAGAATACAGATATCTCAGGAATCCCAAAAAACACTTTCAGATTCTGGGCTGGTTAACAGCCTGTATAAACTTTAAGAACTTAGAAGCTCCCCAGACTTGTCCAAAAGCTGTCTGACTGTATCAGAGCAGAACTATGCCTGCAGTTAAGCAGGCTGAGCCTGCCAGGTAGCTGGGGAGCAGTTCTATGCAGCAATCCCACTGAGCCAGAATATACCCAAAACAAGTGAGCTGCAGCTCGTTCATACAACCTCCCCCTCACTGGAGAGGGCACATTTCTCTGTCAGTGTCTGAGCCCAGACAGGATGTGCAGCAAAGCACCAAGGCTCTTTCAAACACTCAGTTCTAATACAGCAGGAACCAAGACAAGAAGTCAAGGTCTTTTTCCACAAGGTATCTGTAGGATTGTTAAATATTAGTATTATTTTGTGAGCTGCATATACAATCTGAGAGAGATTCTGTGTGGCTGTGCTGTAGTAGCAGTTTTTGTGAAGAACAGATCACAACTTCTTTTCCTGAGGCAGCTGTAGGGAAAGAGGTGATGCAATTCCCTGTGCTAGTACTTGTACAGAGAGCATCTGAAAGAAATAGTCCACCTGTGACCACAGGATTCCAGTGCACTTTCATGTATCTTGAACTCTGCTGACTGAACAAAAGGCTGTAAATAAAGATTTTGTAGCAGGAAGAGACCAAGAATCCTTTGAAGAATTATGGAGCACACAACTGAACACAAGGAGTACATGAAAAAGCCCAGATTAATTTGCATTCTAAGGGCTTCAACGGGCTTTAGGAGGAGTCAGACAACCTAGGCTGAATGGGTCATTAAATAGCCAAAGCTATAAAAAGTGAGGAGTGAACACTCTCTGTCAATTCCTGCTAAACTCTCTTTGGAAAGATTGACCTGCACGTACCAGGGACTCCTTTTGCAGGAGTCCTGGACCCAAAATTCCTAAGTGAAATTAATGTACAAGTGCGAGATCACCAAGTGATTGGCACTAGTATGATGTTACAGAAATGCACCTTAACTATTTACATTTTAACTAATCCTAGAGTTTAATAAATGAACTTTTACCTTGCAGATGTACGTTATCAGATCTACAGAACAATTCAAATTCAATACTGTCTTCTGAACATGATCACTACAGGAAATCCATTTTAACACATGATAAATTTTGCAGCTAGGTAATATGTTCTCCATCTGAATTTACACTATAAAAAGATAATTTAGTGATCTAAGTTTTAAGTTAAGCTTAACTACATATGAATATACTATAGACTGTTGATTTTACTGTGTGTGTGCTTCCATAAACACTTAAGATTTAAAGAGACGATCAGAAACTGTCTTAAGAAAAGCAAAAATAGGATGGGAAATTGAGGATCAGATATGAAGCTCTGATTTTCTCTGCAATTTAGCAATTTTCTCATTTCCATTAAATCTTCAAATATCCAAATCCCTCATGATTTAACCTCAAAGATTTCACAATAGCTTTGTGTATTACTTACCTCCTCCTCTTTGGACAGTCTTTCATGTAGTGACCAATTTTTCCACAGACACGACAACATCTGTCATTGGGTGCCAATTCCCCATCTGTCAGCACTTTTGAGTCAAAAAAGTATTCCTATCAAAACACATCAGACAGATAAAATATATAAACCATTCACTTATAAGACTGAGAAATGAAAGCAAAATTGTCAGCTTTCATCTCTTATTGCTCCCTGAATGTTGCTACTTCTGAGATTATACCTGGTCCTTTTCTTCCCCTAGATAATGGCAGCTTTTTCAGAGATATGGAGCAGTTGGGGCTAAAAAGGGCTATTTGGTCTCAGGGACAGAGGCTGAATTTGCAGAACAGCTTATCCAGGCTCCAGCCTGCTGCCCACCTTTTGCCTCCCCGAAGGCTCTTCAGAGGGCAATTTTTTGCATATGATCTAATTTGGTATCTGAGTCACTGCTTGTGTGCAGCCAAAGCAGCCAGTGTCCCTTCCCAGATGACATGATTACATCCATTTAGACAGAACACAGCTCAGGTGGGAAACAGATGGAGCACCTGCAGACTGACCTGTATCACTCCCCTCCCCTGGAATTTGCTCAGGACAGCTGCAGTTCTGATGTGTGTCAGCACAAAGGTTTACAAAGCCCACAGTTTACAGCCTCTGAGCAACAGAAATATTATGAAAGTACTGTCTTGCCTGAAAGACTGGAATGGAGGTACAAACTCAGAAGAAAAACACAGATAAAGCAAACAAACAGAAAAGAGAAGATAGGGGAGCATGAAGGGAATTAAAAGCTTTCAAAAGATTTTTAAAATCCTTTAGAAACTCAAGTTCTGTTCAAAGCCACTGGGAGAACAGTCCTCTGAACTGTTTTAGAAAATACCTTTCGAAGTTGATCTTAAAAATACTAATTACAGTATTTTATTTGCTCATATTAAAATAATAGTAGTTTCTTATACATCAATGACCGGACCCTGTAGCACAGAGCAGTACTTTCTCCAAAATGATACTGCATGAACACATTTCTCATCCTGACTCACTATGCAAATTTTAAAGGTCAACTGTTAAAAAAAAAGTCAATCATCCTCCTTTTCCTTGCTTAAGCAGCAATCCTTACTATCTCCACCAAATGGAAAACTAAATAGAAGGTAACATCTCTTGGATCTGTTTTCTTTAGCTACATGAAGAGGCAGTAAAGTTCCTAGAGCTGTTTCTGGGTTTTACAGCCAAATTTGCAGTTTTCTGCAATACTGAACATCATACACTGGGAAGTTTTATAAAAAACAAAACACAAATTAAACTTACTTTCCCCAAACCTGCCAGCAACACCCATCACCCATCCAACTACTCCTCTGAATTTTATATTGCAGGAGCCCAATACTAAGATGTACATTTAATGCAGACAAAGTATCATTACACATACTGTGCACACCAAATTGATAAATCCATATAAGAGATTTCCCTTGGGTGCATCAATTCAGTGGACAAAGAAAATTAAAAAACATACTAAAAACTCTGAGAACTTACAGCTTCTCTTCCAACAGCTGGGTAGAATGGGGTACCAAATAACTTTCTCCCATTGATAAATGCCTTCATTATGAAATTGGTCACTATTGAAGAAAGACAAAGTTATTGGAAAACAACAGAAAAGGCCCAACTCAGCAAACATTAATCATTAGTAGACATTAATAGCTTACTTTTCCTAGAGACTCCAGCACCCAGATTATGATTCAAGTCAAAAGGATCTGCACAAAGAAGGGAGAAAAAAAAACAGAGTTGGAAAAAACATGCTGCAACAGAATTTTTTATTTTAATGCAGAGAATTCAATTTTAAATGCATTCACAGAGTGGATTACAGCAAAGCAATGCTGAGAGTTTTAAAACTGTGACTAATCATAATACAGTAAGAAGAACAATTCACTGACATTTAGTAAAAGTTATGAGTCTCATCAATTTTGTGAGCTGCAGGACTCACAAACAATGGTTTTTTTAAAACAGTGACTGCAGTTTCCTCACACAAAGATCCTGTGCAAAGAGAACAGCCTCTCAAGCAACAGAGTTTCTTACTGTTCATGAATGGAAACTCAATTCAGCAGAGAGTACCTTCGATGGCAATACATTTGGATGTCCACTGCTTCTCAAACGTGGTTAACAGCTTCTTCTGCCGGATGCTGATCACGTATTCCTTGAAGTCAAATTCCTCAGTGTAGAATCGCAGCAGCCCCAGCCAGAGCTCTCCAAGAGATTCAGTGTTCTTTCCAAGAGAAGGCAGACGCTTCTTCTGCATGCAATTGGAGACAATTTATTCAGCTACAGTTACTGCAGCACTCCTGAAATACCTCTCTAATTACAAGTTTGTCTACTATGAACCGTTTTTTTTGGTTGAAGTAAGGTTAAATCACTACAGTTAAGACTAAACCTGGACTGTTTTTAAGAATAAAAAGTATTTTTCCTGATTTATGTTATTTGGAAGTTACTTAAAATAAACCAAGCAAAAGCTGAAACTCATTTTAGCAAAACAGGACTCATTTGGGAAGGTGCAACGCTATGGATATGGAAGTTTAATTAATTAATAAAATTAATCTTTTATATATTACACTGATAAAATTTTATTACTTTTCCTGAAAAGCAAGGTTTAAGTTTTAGTGACTCTTCTGGAATTAGAACATTACCAATTCTTCCATGTCATCAAAGAAAAATGCATTCCATCCATCCACCATTCTTTGTGGAATCTGTTTGCCATCAAATATCTGCCGGAACAGAGAGTGACAGTTACCACTCTAATTCAAAGTCACTGTAAAAAACTTGCAGTTCTTTTGGTAAAAAAAATAAAAATAAAAATATAAATACTTTAATTTTAACAATTACTTCTTATACAGACAGAATTTCCCAGTGGTAAAAGGTCTGAAAGTCTTTCTGCATTGTTGCTGTACCTCTCAAATTATTTGGATATTTAATTTTTATTTGTTCTTTGCAACTAAGAACACATGACTAAATTACCTTGTCAAGATTCCAACATCTCTCTTGCCCACAGATTCTCTAAGGAGACTTTATATGATTTCTATTACATTTTGACTTTAGCACAGCCAAGGGGAAATTCCACTGTTATTTAAATGCACTCTCAGGGTAGCAGTAAAATAAAAACCCCCAACCACTACTAAAGTATCAGCAAGAAAGTCTATGAGTCTCAACTGCAATGCTTAAGCCAATTTTCCTCTTGCACACAGAAACCAAAAGAGGCAGAAAGGGATAATTTTCAGACGTGCCTGGGAGTTCCAGAATGTATCCAGGAAGAGGCAGATAGCTGAATAATTATATTCTCCCCACCCATACAATGGGGGTACAGAACATTATTTTCTTAATAAAGTTTCCTGGCACATGTAAAATATTTCTTTAAAGTTGTACCAAAGCATCAATTATCTTTTTTTCCCCTCATCAAATAATAAAATAAACTTTTTCTCTTACAGATAAAGCGTTGAGCAATAAATAATGCTTCTGACAATAACTGGTTGAAGAGCTGGACTCACATTTCAAGAGCATCTGGTGCAGTCTCATAATTACAATTCCCTTCTCTCCATACCACCTGCCAATTTTTTCTATCCTGTTCAGCATATAAATATCATCATAAGACCAAAATCCCAAAGTAAATGTAACAGCAGAACTTAGGCCCAACAGACTCCCAGTTTTGATCAAATTTTCTTGGTAAGTTTTACCTACTAAAACCAAGAGGGAGTTAAGAACCTGCTGATTAGAAGGGCCCCGTATTTCATTCATTCCTCCTGATCCTAAAATCCCAGACTTCTCATATTTGGCTTGAAGAAAAAGTTCATCTATTTTCATAGCCTCATTTTCTGAACACCTACCTCCTGAAGAACTGGAATAACTGGTGGATTTCTCTGCTGTAGAAAGTACAAAACCATAAGAATATAGGCATACGAAGACAGACTACCACGGGATGCATCACCAATATCGCAGCGCTGAAAAAATACATTTTAAACAAAATGCTGAATTTACATTTTACTGTTCAAGACTAACAACTATGTCAGAGAGCAAACAGAAACCCCATAAGTAACAGCAAATATATTCACCTCATAATTAAAAATTGTTTTATGAAGCCTGAAAAATAAATGCACCCAAGAGTCAACTGCCATCTGGCAAATCCACAGCATAATTTGTCTAACATAAAAACAGAAAACCTTTTCATAGCCAAAATACTTTAAAAAAATTTATAATGTGCCAAACTGGAAAAAAAAAAAACAAATCAAAATCCCCAAAACACAAATCTGAGGTTTCAATACCATAAAATTTAATTTTCCTTAACTCATGCTTCAAGAGCTGTTTCTATGATTCCTTATTATTTTGGTTCCCCCTCCCCTTTTTCAAAAATAATTCATTAACAGCAAGTATTTCCATGTTGCACTGGCAATGCAGGCCATACGTGGCATTTTGCTAGCAAACATACACATACCTAATTAAACCATGGTGCAGCCTGCACAACACTGTGCAAAACAAACATCCCTGAGCAAGTCAGGGAGTTGGAACCAGATGAGCTCTAAGGTCCCTTCCAACCCAAGCCTTTCTATGGCTCTGATCAGTGAATTACCTTACTAGGCTTGAGTATCTCATTACAGTATAACCTTTCCACAGCACCTGCTTCTAAGCTATCCTGTGTTTCGAGCCTGTGTCATATCAAACAATGCATTTTTAACCTCCTAGGGCTGGAAAAAACAGGGATTCGCAAATTACTTTCACATTAGCAGCAGAAGTGACAGCTGTTCCTGGGTTTTCTGCCAATGCAAACAGAGGAGGAGGCATTTTGCTTAAAAACAGAGTATTTGTACAGCTACGAAGTCACTTCCATACACACACATTCAGGAGTGTATATCCCACAACTTGGAAATTTCATCTTTGCAGTAACATTTTTAGAACACACACAATAGTATGCAATGCTACCAAAAAAATGGAAGATTCATTATTATCAACACAAGACATTTTTAATTTGGACAAAAAAGAGACATGGCGATATTGTGCACTACTGTGACCACATCAAGAAAAAAATCATTGCTAGTCTCAGTGACAGGATAATGAATATGTCCATTCCATTCTGGCACAAAGTTATTTTATTCATCGTGATGTATTTTATTACATGAACATCTGGTAGCATGATGCACTCTCTATAAGCCATTTTTTATTTGCCCCAGTTCCACTAAGCTTTCTTTGGATGTGCTGTATTTAATACTGCAGCTTGAATAAAAAGCAACACCATGTTTCAATTATCAAAGGCTGTATAGTATAACACTTTGATAGAATATCATAACAAAAGATGCAGGAGATTTGACATTTTCAAACTCTTAAAGTCAAGTGTATGTCCTAGGCACAGCAAGTAGAGTCTCAGGCACTCATTCATCACCCCATACCTACCTACTCCTGACTTTTGTACTAAGTAAAACAAGGCAAGTGTGCCAGAAGAAACCAGCAGTAATCTCTGGGCTGGTCCCAGATATAGAAACTTGGGAAGCCCATGCACATCCACATGCCCCCACATCTTATAGTTACCATTTTTTCCCGTTTTGCTTGAGGCTTGGGTGGGTTTTTTTTGTTTGTTATAATTGCAGCTGGTTTGAAATTGAAGAAAAAAGGGGAAGTTTTCCTTTCATCAGCTTCCTCTTACACAGAAATCTTTCAACAGATAGCAGAAGGTACCAGGATTTGATTTTGACACACAATCACATGGAGCACAGTAAGCATAAGAAAGTGCACTTCATATCAACAGCATTCTACTGTCTCCTCTCTAGCTGGTATTGGCAAAAGGCAAACTCACTGGCTGCAGCAGAAAACACTGTATTGTACAAATGAGTACCTTCTTTTTATATTACCTTTGCAAAAACTTTCATTGTGTAGCCCAGATACTGCACCCTAGGATCAATAGCTGCGTAGGTAGCCAGCATCCTTGTGTTATGCTGTGCCTGGAAAAAGGGAAAAAAAATTAAACTGGTGTCAGGGTGAGCCAATCATGTAAGAAATTGTGCAATTTCACAGTGTCAGGTGAAAGCTGGAATGAGCTGTACTGCTCATGCTGGCAGACAGGCCATGGTGGATGTGGCACTAGTGGTTTTTCAGAAGCATCCCCAAAACAAGACTTTTTGTACTGTAACCTGCTCTGCCATCAGGTCATGCACAGCTACCTGGGTTGGGCTGACGGTGTGGGCCACTGAATTTAAATGATGTAGAAAAAATACACAAACACACAAAAGCATTTTCATTCTGGTTTCAAATTATTCTGTCAAACAGTTATTTGGGTAAGGCAGAAAGAATTAAAAAGTTTTCTTTGAACACAAAAGCAGACACAAGCAGATGCTTACCAGTGTATTGTACAAACTGATATCTCCTTCCAAGCCACTCCGTCTGTGTTCAAACTTGACTATAGGCACTTTGGCTGTTGTTATAGGCAAGATGTTTCTCAAACCTGGGGAAGCAACACTTTAGTACATAAAACATTTCCATTAACAACATTTATAGTAAATCTAACTGCAAAACAAATAATACTTTAAAGCACCTACCTGGATGCTTCTTAAGAACTTTTGCCAAACCTTCTATTATTTCTTTACAGTTTAATTTCTAGGAAAAACAAATATCACAGCTTCAGATATTAAAACATGGATCCTATTCCAACAAGCACATCTACTATCACATATATTTCATAGATGAAAAGTCTATGTACAAAAAGGAGCAAGCATTAAGCCAGTACATGAATTTACATGAACTCATATGCTCTGTGTGGACATCTACAGCACACTGTGTTTCTATAAGGCATTAAAAGTAAAATATCTTCCTTCAATTGTGCAGAATGCAACAAGCCAATGTGCAACTAGCAAATCCTACCTTTCCTGTGTACAGAAATCTTAACTGAATTAAAAAACCTTAAATAATCCTTGAATTTAAAATAGCAGATTTTATCCATTTCAAAACTCTTACCTCTGCATTTTCGTGACCTTCCAATGTCATGCAGATGTCTAGATCACTGTCCCGAAATCCAAATCCATTCTTCGAGGAGCCAAATAAGCAAAGCCTGGCTTTGTCTGATCAAAAGAATAGACAAGGAAAAGGTAAACTCTTTTACAGTTGAATGGTAAGTGCTTAGTATGAAATATTGCTTAACTGTCATGTGCAGGTGCCCATAAAAATGAGCTTAAAGAGAGAGCTTACAGTGTCACTTCAAAGACTTCAGCTTTGATAAAGGAGGAAGCACAATACTTTAGAAATTATTTATAGAAAGTAAGGCAGGAAAAAGACTTATTTTATGTAATTTTTTATAACTGAGGTATGTTACAGTTAGTATAATCATTAAAAGGCATCTCTAAATGTGGTGCAATATTTTGTGGTATGCAACTGCACTTTCCTGCTTTAAATAAATCAAAACAATGTGCAGTCACCAGTACAGCTTTACCCCACAGATAAGACAGAGCTACTCCTAGGGTAGCCAAAGTAATATTTCTGGTTCTATTCAGAGTTAATCTAGGTTGCATATTTTTCCTGTGACCAGGTAAATTTGGTCAATGAGTTTTTGTAAGCATAACATACTCTGCAAGAAGACACAAGCAAGTATAAGATTACAATACTTTATGAAACATTCTTTCCCAATCGCTTTGTTTACATTTTTGTTTGAAACACAATATTACTAAGTATTTTCATTCTTGGAAAGCAAAATTACGTAGTTAAAACAAATTCTTTCCTAACTGCAAAGAATACATTTATCTGTTCAACTGATACTAATGCTAGGAAAATAAATCTAACACCTATTCACAATTTGTCACAAAAATTCCTAAACTTTAATAGAATTGGAAACCTTAAGTTTTTCAAGGCTTTTTAACAGGTCTCAATCCTCAGCTGCTGCCAGTAAGTGGAGGCACAGTCAGTGGATGGATTGGAATTCCCAATTCCTTGATGACAGGTCAGCTACAGCAGAATGGCCTTCCATGGACTGGAATTCAGGAGACCTGGGTTTGGTACCTGGCTTTAGCACTGTTTTACACCACCAACAAAAAAATCACTTGGCATCTCTGTGCCTTGACTTCCATCATTGTAGTAAGACAATTCTGCTTGTTTTATATAAAGGATGTGAAGATAAACTCATTAAGATTTAGAAGATACTTAAGCACTGGTGACTAGGCAACAAAAGTCCTTGGCCCACAACCAAAGCTAACACTTTCTAACTAACTTTCTAACTTTCTAAGCTAACACTAAACCCAACCAAACTTTCTTTCTGGCCTGCCTGGAGCAGTCCTGTGTTTGCATTACTACTCTGGCAGCTCTTCCTCCACTCTAGGGACATTTCCATGGAACAGCATGAAGGGATTGTTCAATGTTGAAGTCTGCAAGACAGCTTCATTTAGGGAGGGAAAAGAGATGCCACTGCTTCAAGCAAGGAAAATAAAATGAGACAAACCACACCTTTATGCTCTGGACAACATGAGTGAAGAAAGCATTCTGAAGGATCACTACCTACTGTTACATACCATTATACTCTTTTCGAATAAATCTCTCCAAACTTGCCAGTATTTGTTCTCTGTTTTGTTGCTCAGATAAAGGAGGGGATAATTCATCTAAGTAAAAACAAATTAAAGCACAGTTAGATGTGACATTCAGCACCCCAAAAATCTTTTTCAGCTGATTAAAAGATTGTATGGGGGTTTTTTTGTTATGTTTGCTTTGCTTAAATCTGTGGTTTTCTTTTTATATCATTAAAGTCTTCAGGATTTTATTTCAAGACACCCAATTTTTCAAACACAGAGTGGCTTGGTGGGCACCTTGCATCCAAGCAAGGTTAACCCACCACAGCACCCCCAAAAGATGCCACAGAATATGACAAGCACAAAAACTAGTTTTGCCCAGAGCCTGGTTCCTGGGAACAGCAGCAGCTTTTTATAAACAGTGATAAATCCCATATAACATCAGTTTCTGAAAGCTGTTATAAGGCATCACAACCATGGATTATCTGAAAATTAAAATATTAATGGCATAATAATATGCCATTTGTAGCCTAGGGCACCTGGAAGAGCTTCTTCCTACTGAATTGTAAATAATTGTAAATATGTAATTTAACCCTAGAGTATTTAATTTTTTCAGGTTACAGATCACAGTATACAGTGGGGTACAAGCACTTTCTGAACTTACCAAAACATCTTTTACACACTATATCGAGTATTTCCCGAAATCTGTCTGTCATTGGTGGTAGTGGTTTTAGATCAATTTTCTTGAAATCCTCTGGGCAATCATTTTTGGAATGTCCATCCCGTTTGCAGATGCTGCATACTATAGTTGGTGGCTTTTTTGGGGGAAAAAAAGTGCACAAATGCAATTTGCCTTTTAAGACAGTTCAGCAGATTTCCAAGCAACCAAGAACATTTAACATATGAACAACAACAACAGAGCCTCTACAAAGAGCAGAACACCTCCCAACAAGCTGCATTTAGTTCTCACAGTGCCTAAAGGCACCTGGAAATTCTGCAAGAAAGTCAGAGAGAGGGGGGATAAATAACCAAAAAAACAACACGCAGGATTTTTTTGTGTGTGGAAATCAAACAGCTTTGCATAAGATGGGGGAACAGGCCATCTAACCCAAATGTCACACAGGGTGGTGTTTCCAGTCCTGAATAACAGGTACTCTACAAAGGCCAGAGCTACCACCCGTAACACAGACTGAAACAATCACTGGGAGAATCCCGCCATCCATCCACCCTTAGTTTCAGTGACTTAAAAGTAACGGCCCAGTGATACATGACCAGCTCTGCTTACCTTTCCTGAAGTAAAAATAAACTTATCAAACACATAATGCATTTCTTCTGTTGAGAGTCTGCCTTCCTCTTTGAGATCATGGGTTTCCAGCACTGCTTTGCAGCTGGGCGAGGTAGCTGGGGTGCCAGTGCACTGCGTCTGCGGAGACGACTCCGTTACCAAACTCTGCCTACTTTCAGCATCAGAAAACTCATTACTGGAATTTGTGTCATCAGGCTGATGTGCACTGCAGTTACAGTGGTGGCTGAGCTCAACCTCAGGTAGACACGCTGAAATTTCTAAATCATCCCTCTCTTTAGGTGATTTTTCCTTTAATTCACAGCATTCATTAGAAATAAGGGATAAAGCTTCTTCTTTGTCTTCATCATAGCTAGAGTCCAATGTTGAAAGTAGCAAGGAGTCCATGTTCTGGGAAGTACATCTTTTGGCTACAGCTTCTACCACTTTATTACATTCAACTTCATTCTCTGGTATGTTACATCCGCTTCCTAGATCTTGTTTATCTACAACGTTTTCCCCTTGTGGAAGGCAACAGTTTGCTACAGGCTCCTCAGATCTTGTGGATTTCTTATTATTCATTTTCCCTTTTTCTTTTTTCTTGGTATCTGGCTTGGATTTAATCCCATCTTTACTTTGTGGACATGCAAAATATTTATATGCTGTCCTAAATCGCTCCAGGATGTACTCAAATACCATCTGGCTATTTAAACTTCGTGCAACATTCCTCTTTAGTGCAAAAGGATCTAGAAAGAAAAAGAACAATTTAATTAGTAATCTTTAACTTCTGCATTTCACAAAGCAGACGAAATCCCTAAGTAACTATATGGCAGTTAAAAAGAGATTCTTATATTATAATCCAGAATTGTATTTGGATATACTTAGAGAATGTAAGACCCACAAGATTTTTTTTCAGAATTTTTCCATACAAAACACACCCACGTGCAGCCATGAATGGCTGACTATCATAAACCATTCTAAATACTGTTACTCAAAAAGAAAACCACGGGTATACTGCACCATTATATTATGGTCAATTCCTAAACCAGAAATTAAAATAAACATACAAAGGCAAAATAAATAGAGGCCTGCCAGAACCCTTTTTCCTCCACTGAAGAAGGATTTTCATTTCCCTTAAGAAATTCATTTGTCTAAGAGTAACATTAAGGATGTAAGGATTGTATGAACCAATCTCACCAGGATCCATTCTTAGTCCTTCCTAACGATTTCTAGATCAAACATGTTTTCCAAGCAAAAAGAGCTCCTGCATAGTTGCTATAAGTTTGCCTGGAAGACAGTACCAAACTGAGATTCTGTTACTTCATAATATCAGCTACAAACTTAACATTGAAAAAAAAAAGAAGGCAAAAATGAAAAGTAAAAAAACATAAAGCAAACAACAACACAAATAGCCCAACAATAGCAGGTGTCAGAACCAGAATGTAATCTGGTTTTTTGAAATTATTTCTCGTTTCTTCCTCAATGCTTTGTCCTGTCATCTTACAACCCACACGTTGAATAAACACTTCCCTACTTTTTCTAAACTCTAGCTAAAAGTGATTGAAGAAAAGAATTGGGAGAGGAAATTAAAGTCACAGGAGTGATCTCAAGACCCACTACTCAACCTGTGCCTCAAGAATTCATTGCTTGTTTTTCTGTTTTACTTCTCCTTCTCACTCTTCTTGTACCTTATTGACTCATCCTTCAATGTACCTCTGTACCTCTGTACCTCATTCTCTGTCTGTATGATTCTCTTTGTCCTCTCCACCGCCTCAAGTGTTACAGATAAGCCACTTCAGCAACATCTCTAGAAAGTGTTCAAAAGTCATTATTCATGCTTTTATAAAATATCACCTTACATGGTTTCTTAGCCTTCCTCAAATACCGAATTTCTCTATTCTTAAGGCCAGTTCAGAATGCCATACATTGCTCTGTAACTAACTCAGTGACTTTCCCTGCTTTTTAGACAGAGAAAACTTGTCTTTAAAGAGACTAAGTAGCTGACAAAATATATATTTAAAAAACTTATTGTCCAGATTCTTGTAACAGATTTGTAAGTTAAGCAAATAAAGATGCTAATGCAGGATGACTACAGAACTGGGAACGGATCAGCCTACCTTCAATGGCTATTCGCCTCTTAGGCCAGTTTTTATTCTCTCTGGTTAAGAGCTCTTGTACCCGTATGCTGATGACATATTCCTCCAAAGCAAATTCCAGTGTGTAAAACTTCAAAAGTTCCAACCACAGTTGCCCCAGTGAAACTTGGTGAGGGGTTTTGAATGCTAAGAGAGACTGAAAAACATGGACAAGAATGCTCAACTGCAATACGAAATGAATATTCCCCCTTTTTTTGTCCTGGTTCCATCCAATATCAATGTTTAAAAATAAAAAAATAGGGATGAGAGATAGTGAATGGTTCTCAATGAAACAAAGCCATGACTTACAATCCCATGTTTCTCTTTTGCATTGCTTTGGTTGTCCACTTCTGAGCTTGTTGCCTTCTTGCCACCACCTTTTTGTTGTTCAACTTTAGCTTTGCTTTCTGCTCCAACGGAGTTTTTTGCTGCACCATTTGTGGGTGGTTTGTACTCCCACCGTACAAATTCCTCGTCTTCCACCCCTTTCAGCTGGTGGTCATCTGGCCTCTTCGAATCAAAGCCTTCAATCTAACAACAATTAAAGTGGCTCTGAAACAAGACTGTATATAATACATGCAACCACAGATTTTCACCAAATGTAACACTGACTACCGTGGTATTCATACCCCTCAAGATTAACAGATGTCAGAGACAGCAATTCAGAGAAATAAAGAAGAAAATAATTGCCTTTTCTCCAAAACACAGATGATACAACCATACAGCCTACTACAAGTGCCTTTTAAAAAAGTCTTCAGAATCATCAAGCATCATCTGTGTGAGGATTAAGTACCAATGCATTTTATTTATCATTTTCTTTGGCAATCAAGTTCTGCATTTTTATGAGGTGGCAAACACAGAAATACTGCCAACCATTTTTAACAATAAGGTTACTATATTACCAAATCACTTACCCAATTGCCCAAATAGGACGGTAAAATACGTGGTTTTCTTTGTTGAAGAAAAAATATCACCATTAAGGCAAAGGAATATGAGGGAATCCCACCTTCAGCCTGACAGTCAATGTGACAGAGCTGTAAGAGAAGAAATAATTACTTTTCTGATATAACATCAGAATTTTAGTTTACAATCTATTATAAAAGGACAAATACTAAAGAAATGTGAGAAACATACTAGGGTGAAACAGAAAATCCTGTATCTCAGAAACTGCAATGGTCATGCCATGCCATGTACAGACGAAATACAAACTGTAGCAATTCACACACTGCCTTAAGGAATACTATCTTATCATATATTATTCTTTTCAGTTTCACCGCATTTTGTGATTGTGGGACATAATTATGCTTCTGCCTAGAACTTCAGTCAACTCCGAAATGTGTTATTGTACAGTGGCATCTCATGTATGGAGGTGGGGTGAAGCAGTGGCATGAAATCTTTTCTACAAACATATCCACAGTATATCATACACTACATTGTGCACAGTGCTCAAAAAGAAGTATTGGGGATCATTAAAAAACTTACTCTAGCCCAGTAGCGGAAAGCCAAAACCAAGGGAATCAGGACAGGCTCCAGTTTACCAAGTGCAGCCAGCAGGTCAGTTGTAAGGCAAGCCACGTCATTCCTAGCACTCACTTTACATGTCAAACCACTGCAATCACAAATGCAGAACAGATAAAGGGTTATCACTCCGTGATACAGATGATGCTTGGGGCAGGGGCGAGGTGGGGCATCACACCCACCATAATAAAAACATCCAGCAGTGTCTCCCTATGTAAGAACCTGAATTTTTGAAACAAAAGCTACAGAATATAATTACATCTTCTTTACTATTAAATCATCAGTTGCATCTAGAACTTACAGAAGTTCATTAGAGCCAAAAATACAAATCAGAGTTAAGAATTTGCTCTAAGTTCTGCCATTAATTAAATTATGTTATCTCACACAATTCAATTGCCAAGTATATTGTCTACATTCCAAACACTTAAACAAATAAATAAGTTAATTAATACTCCAGACCTGCTGCATATTAAGAGTTGGTAAACCCACAGAACAGCTTATCTTAAAACTTTCCTTTAGCTTCTCAGAGTAATTATTTCTATTCTGTTACAAACACAGGAAAAGATAAGCCTACTCTTGTTGCATTTACTTCCCCAGAGTTTCAGTCCATACCTCTGGCCAGTCAAGCAATCATGTTTCATTCTGGAGCTTGATGCTTCTTAGGAATTTACTGAAACTGTCAGATGATGTGTCCTTTCTGGCAATGTGTATCTTATAAAAAGTTTTTAAAGCCTTGGCTTAAACTGTTGGCAAAAAATTTAAATAACTGAAAACCACTTTTCCCCCAGTTAACTAAAAGAACTTTTTCAGACTCCTACAACCAGTGAGTTCTGTATAGCACAAAAAAAAAAAAAAGTAGCTTTCTCTCTAGATTATATTTCTGTGTATGAGCAGTTTCCTTTCAATACAAATGTTAGCTGAATGTTACAGTAATACTTCTTGTCAGGAGTGCAGGCAAGCAGCTGCTATGAACAAGCATAGTAGCTCATTAAAAATCTTTTTCAGTCACACATACCTTTTAACATCTTTGCAAAAGACAACAGGAACTTTGGCATGGAAATCCGACTCCACATCTGAGTAGACAGCTAAGAAACAAGGGAAAAAAACCACATTCTGTTTCAAAGTTTTTACAGTTTTTGCAATTCTGTCTTTAAAATTATTATATTTATACCATGATTTTTCAGAACAACTCAAATTAAGTGCTGCATAGTAACCAGTACCAATATTTTCTGGTTACTTTTGATGCTTACCATCAGTATCAGACAGCCAGGCTGTGTTCCTGACAGAATATCGAGGTTACAAGTTTTAGGAGTCTTGGAATAGCTCTCACTCCTGTCCATATGCAAGTGGAAAGCAGCTTTTGAGTTTACTGCTTAGAATTCCTCCTACAAAAAGGTTAAACCTTTTTGCTCTGGCATCTGACACTACTGCCCCAACTTCTGGCAATCTGAACTGGACTGATGGGGCTGCCATCCTCTTGCTGCAGCTTCTCATCTCTCATTCACACAAGCACTGGTGTTCATAAAAATCCCATTCACAAAAACAGTTCAGATATTTTGGTTGAAAACTAATCCATTTTTCTAAGTTTACAGAAAAATTGAGCATAAAAACAACTAAGCAGGAGATGGAATGTTAAATAGAAATGAGATGCAACTAAAACTCACCACTGTTCTTCAAGATCTCAAGCACCTGGATCAGAACATCTGGTTGACTCATCTACAATGACAGAATTAGAGCAGGTTACATTATTGAGACCAATATTTTATTTTACCTTTCATTTAAAACTACTTGGGTTGCACAAGTAGTAACTCTGTGTCCTTCAAAAAAGTGAAATCATGTGTCAGTATTAATGAAAAAGTTAACTGTACCTGTCTACACCATGAAAACAGGTACCAGTAAACCTAGCAGGCAGCTTTCTTTTAGCCTACAGCTTTTTTAGTCAACACTTCTGTTCCAGTTCTGCATTAACAGACTCCATAAGGGTAAATAAAAATACTTGCCATATATTCAACTATTTTAATGTCAACGTATACCACTAGAAATGGACAGCAATAAAGAATTTAATGTCAGGACTTTCCCAAGAGTTTTAAAGATTATCATTTTAAAACATGTGCAAGTGCAGCAGCTGAGTGTCTATAAAGAATGTGCTGCTAATATCACACACTAAACATGAACCAACAATTTCATTATTTAAAGGTAAATTATACTGCCCTGCAAGAATTTCGTACCATAAACTGTAAATTGGGATGTGATATCACCGTGAAAGTGACTAAACTATAAAAGGAAAAAATGTAACTTTCAGCCCCAACTTTAAAAGGAGGGGAGTCAAAACCTCCAAGAGTTTAGAGTCTGAATCATGAGCACATGGAAGCACGCTTATCCAGAGCCAATTATTTTCATACTGCTTCAGTGCTTACTCAAAAAAAATTTAGAAAAAGCCTAGCATAAGATTGTCCAAACAAAACAAAAAAACCACCCAAGAATTAAAGTTATCTAAAGAGCAATGAAAACTTCCTCCATAGCACAGCTGACATCAAATCAAAGATTAGATGCTTTGTGCTATTCTAACACCATGTGCCCCAAGAGAAGATGAAGTCAATGGAATAGAAATAAATGTGGATGGCCTTGATTTAAAAAACAGTCTTAGTTAATATAAGATAATATCTACACACCTTAGGGGGGAATTTGATATCAATATTAACATCGCTGGTCTTAAAAGCAAATCTAGTTAAACAGGAGCCATACATCCTCAGGGAACAGTCTGGAGAGAGAGAAACATAATTATTTAACTGCTAGTAAATACATTTTTCTTTAGTGGATGATGCATACCTTGCTTTAGATACTACACCTCACAAATGGCACTCTCAGATTAATGAACATTGAACCCCCTTCCCACTCCTGTGAAGGGCAGGCACTTCCATAACACAGCGTCACAGGAAAATAAATAATTCAAACACTGTAACCACCAAATGTCCGACCTTTTCCAAGCTGTTTTGAAGGTTTTTTGCAATGCAGCTTTAGTTCTGTTTGTTTTTAATATAAAATTAAATATGAAGTAACAATAACTGTAACCATCTCAGTGTAGGATTTTATATAACAGCTTTTGTTAACTACAGCTTGATTTCACTGCAGCACTTAGCCAATTATAAAATTCTTTGTTGCCTCACAGACTTTTGTATGAGGCACCAATCTGTTGATTTCACCAGCAAGTTCCAACACACAGTTCAGTACACAAAATGAACATAAAATACAACTTCAATATAATCCAAGGCACAGAGTTCAGTGTCCATTCAGTGTTTTAGTCAATACAGTTACCTGCAAAGGTGCAGAACTGATCTAAACTAACTAGGAAGTACCTACTCAGCAACAGTATGAGAAATGCCATTCCATCCCATAATTTATCCCAATTTATTATATAATTTTTACAGATGAAAACTTTCCTGTAATAGATATTAGGGTCTCCTGTATTTAAATCAGCTGAAAAATGAGAATGTTCTCAATCCTTCCGAAACCCAACACCCTGCTCAAGCAGGGTCACCTAGGGCAGGTTGCTCAGACTGTGTCCAGTTGGGTTTTCAAAAGCAACAAGGATGGAGAGTCCACAATCTCTCCAGGCAACCTGTGCCAGTGCTCAACCAGCCTCCCAGCAAAGAAGGTTTTTCTTGTATATCTTCCTTTATGTGTGTTCTGACCAAACTCATTCCATCAAAAACATCAATAAAATTAGTCTTAAAAGAGAAAATAGATCTTACACATACATAGCTTCAAGCCTATTTTCACTGCTTAGAAACCAGCCCTCTCAAAATGAAAGTCTGTATGGTTAATAATAATAATTTGCAATTTCTTCCAATGGCTTTTCATAGTAATAAGAATTTTTGCATAGTTCTAATGTGAGCTCAAGAGAAAATCATGCCAGAAGATCAGATGTTTTCTACACAGTGCATGAATTAAATTTTTCATAATTTACAACTTAGGAAAACACATTCACTAAAACATAGCTGGCTTTGAAAAGGAGAATAACAAACTGTCATTTACTATTACAGACTCCCCTTCCCCTCCTACACCTCCACAGAAGCTCATCAGTCCAAACAAGTAACAGTAATTTTCCTGAGTATTTATGTAAAAATGTTATGTGAAAAAGCTTTGTCTTATGCTTCCCACTATCAGTGGAAAACTCACTAGAGTGCCAGAACAGAAGTTTGCACTAGGAGCCACTTATTATAGAGCAAACAGATTAGCAAACCTCCACCCTACAAACCCCTGTACTATTCAGCACCTTATGCCTCAGCATATACTTCATAGAGCACCTAAAACTAAAATCATCCTGCAGATAACAAAATCTTTCTTACTGCTGTATTTTTATAGTGCAAAGGGGAAAAAAGCTATTTCTAAAACAAATGGACAGTATAGAACAATACCCATTTCAATATAGATTAAATTAAAAATTTGAAACTTTTTTTTGGCAATGAGATTAATATTTTCTTCTGTTCAGATGCGCTGAACACCAAACCACTGTTAGCACAAAGTCAACATCACTGTAGCTCCAAAAATCTGATTTCAAACTCCCAGCGTATTAACTATAGGAGATAATGGGAAATCAATGCAAAGAAGCAAATGTCAAATATTATCCTTCTTGTTATTATTATCCCACCACTTTAAAGAGGATCAATAAACACATCAGAAAGAAGGACTAATAACCACAATCATGTTTTTCTCTTTTTGTACATTTGTTAATTCTTTCTAAATCAACTGTCAGCTTGTATTAAAAAGTCTGTATATATTAATATTGTATAATATTAAGATAATTTAACCCTGAATGCACTCATTCACCATTAATGAAGGTATCAAAAATATATGTAAAAATAATGAAAAATTTTCTCCTAAAGCAAATGAAGAATACTATGAATACCTGGTAAGGGCTGTTGAATAATTTTCTCCATCTCGTTTACAATTTCTTGCCGAATTCTGAAGTCCTCATCTGAGATGCCTTGTTCATTTGCTGCCTCAATGAGTGTGAAACTCAGAGCAGCCAACTGTGCAGATGAGGGCGGTGGGAGCGCCCGCAGCTCATTTTCTTCTTGCTTTTCCTGAATAATTGGTAGATGACATAAGTAAAAACCGGTGTTTTAAGAGAAAAAGGTTATCTCTTACTATTGTATGATATTGGAACACAGTTTGCTGTTTGTGTTATTCTATTTACATGGTGTCCTGAGCAAACACTTCCAAAGGCAGGAACTCTGCCTGGCCTAACTGGCAAACACAGTAGTGTGGCTCCCAGGAATGACAGCAGATGCTCAGTGTTTAAAACAGAGAATGCTGTTTCACAGCTGGCAACCGGGGAGGAAATCTTCTGGTTGCCATTCCTGAACCACATTTTCTGACAGTTCTGAAGCAGAATTCATCCAAGAAAAGAAAAAGCTGTAATTGTTCCTACATAATAAAAGTAACTGAGCTGGAAAAGTCACATAGATTTTTTCAGAGTGGACTGGACTTGAAGGAAAGATATCAGAGGCAGAAAAAGTATTCCTAGCTCCAAGGAAATTTTATAAGTTGAGTCTCATTACTGCTTAAACAGCTGGTGCCAGAAAGTACTGGATTTAGTGCACCCAATCCAACAGCAAGAACATGTCAGATGCATCAAGTCATTTGGGACTCAAGTCATTTGGGACTAAGTACAACAACCCCTTGTTTCATGAATTCATCAACTACATGAAAGATATGACTGAAATAAATAATAACCATAAAACATTTACGCACTAAGAAAACACAGTACAGTATGAAAATGTTTGTCCAGTTAGTTCTAGGCTGCATCTCTCAACTGTTCTGTTCTTATCTGAACAAATTTAGTGTAAGAAAGAATATGAGCATTTTTAAAGGGCTATGGGATTTTTTATGTCACTGCTTTAAGATTTTTCTTGAGTTGGGAAACCAAAGATGCTGCTAAGATTATTTGATTGTCATGTATCTCTTAGAGCTGTAAACAGGAGCATTTTATGAAGTAACATTTAGACAGTTACATAGGTATCACCATAATGTTGCACACAAAATAAAGCTATCTGGGGTAAGTGTTAAAAAGTGAAACTGCTCTCTGTCCTCCAGAAATCCATTCAGTGCTAAAAAAATCTCATTGCTCAATTCTCATCTTCATGCCCAGATGAAAAGCACGGTAAGAAGGTGTTTATAGATCAATCATAGGGTTGGCTCATTTCTTTAAGCATGATGCAATTTAAGAGACAGTAAGAGAACCACAATACTTTACAAATAATCACTGACCATAACGCAAAAATGTTACTTTCTGAGATTTAATGGATTTATGGCATTTGGAGTCTTCCAGGTGATGACTTGTACACGTTTTAGAATTAGAGCATTAATGAAAAACAGAAGTATGGCAAGAAATACATGAAAACATCAGAAAGTAATTTGACTGAATTTTGGGGGATGGTTATAGAAAGAGTAGTTTTAACCATCTAAATCACAAAATCCAACATACTGGGGAATCTGTAGCTCTTCATAAGCATTTACAAAAATGGGCTGGCAAGAAAATCTGTGCACTTTTTACTGGATTTCTTGCATGTAACAGTTCTTTAGAGCAAACCATAGCACCGTGGTATCTGATAAGGGAACTGGTTTTCTCTTTGTAAGCCTTAGAACTGTATCTCATATTAAACACATTAATAAACCCAGGCTGAAGATGAGTGAACTGAATCCTTCCCTCCTATAA
>QWTY01038876.1:0-14173 GCA_008033365.1 Pseudorectes ferrugineus
CAATAAATTAGAAAGCAACTGGTATGACCATTTTATATAGTTGTCTTCAAAAAAGAATTTAAGAAAATCATAATAAAAACAAAGGAATGAAAGGCAGACTTCCACTACTTTCCCTTCTTGTTGTACAGAAGAAGGGTTATGCCAAAATAGTTTAAGTGCTCAGCACGAACACTACAGAAAATAGAAGTGCTATGATGACATCTGAAGGTCATCTTTAACAGTATTAGGGACAAAAACTGGGGGCAAGGTGGGGGAGAAGGAAGCAGCTATAGGAAGCAGCTGTATCCTCCAAGATCAATGATGAGAAAAGAACATTCCTGAAGGTAAAGCTCACAACACACACACAACTCTTCCAGAACAAATTCCATCCAGTCAACCACAAAACCTTACTTGACTCTAGAGTAACAAAAATTTAGTCAAGAAAAGATGGAACAATCCAGAAAAAAAATAAAAAGTTACCAAACCACAACCATTAGGAAATTACTTATAACATGCAGGAATCCCTGTACATAAGCTAGAAATTTTGTATGCAAACCCAAATGTACTGATTTCTACAAAACAAAATTTTGTTATGGAGCTAAAAGTAGATTTGATAAGAAGTATTATATCCAGGTCCTACATGTCTGATAAGGAGCAAAAAAAGGCATAAATTAGTACTTTTTTTTTTTTTTTTTAAAGTGAAACTATTCAGGAGTAATAAAGGTTTCAAAAGTGGGAACTTAAACACACTCAACAGGATGTTTCATGTATCAAGGCTGGTATCATAAAACCATTCTGCAGATTACAAAGAAAGGTTAGGATCAAGGTTTTAGACTTCGTTTTACAAGTCTTCTGAGGCTTTGCTTCAACTTCTCCTGGATATCTCAGGGATGCTGCCTATTGAAACTGTTTTATCCTACACTGAGACAAAGCTTTAAAGCTTTGCTTCAACAAAAGTATTATTCATTGAAATCCATTTCTGCTAGAAAAGAAACAGAGCATTATAACTGAGTTTGAGATCTTCAGTTCAATGGCTGTAGAATCTCAGTAGCAATAGAATTGAATTTCACTTAAGGAATATGCTAACAGAGCACTTCAATTTGAGAGAAGAAAATCTTGGAGTTTAAGACAAGCCTTGAAGTAAGGACAAGTCAAAGAGACACCTTTAGAATATATGTGAAAAATGGCAATGGCAAAACCACAACCTTTTACTGTCACCTCCAAATCAAACGCTAATAACATTTAAATTTACCCTGAAGACACCTCAATAGTTGTAGACCAACTATGAAGGATTCTGTGAGCTGTGTAACAGTGTATCTCTTACATAAAATGCAGATTTGAAAAAATAATTTACCAAAATCCAGAGGACAGAACTAGCGATGTTAGAAAAGCAGTACTCTAAAACTATTTACATAGGCACATACTAGGTCCTGACAGTGTAAATTAGTTACCAAGCTTTGGTGATAGGATCCAACCAAACAACAGCTTCTGTATCCCAAAAATATTAGCTGAAGGACATGGAAAACAAAATAAACTTGAAATAGTACTGCAAATGTATCTGTACTGAGCATCTGAAGCAGAATCATTACAGGCATCTGTGGCAAAGTTACAAACAGCTATCTAAAAACCAAAATAAAATTTGCAAAAAAAAAAAAAATCTCCAAAATCAAGTGAGGTCTCAAATTTGAAAGAACTCTTGCATGGCTGATTACAGTGGCAAGGGGTGAACCTTGGTATATAATTACCACTACTCAGAGCATTAAAATCAAGAAAAGCAGAATATATATTTTTTACACAATATTACAAAATACAAGAACAACAATTTGATGATTGAGCGAATTTTTTTTCTCACAGGATGCAACCCACAGAAAGCATAATTTCTTTAAATTAAGATTCACTCTACACCGCATTTGCAATTTTTATCAGGATACATGTAACTAAGCAGATCTATATAAATGGAATATTTCCTTAGTGCTGCTTCTTCTACCATGCTTTATCATCTGAGGTGAAATGCTTTGGAGTATTATTCTGAAATTATTTTACAAGTTGAAATTCAAGTTTCAAGTTGCATTAACAAGAACTGTAGACACAACAGAAGAAAATAGTTTACCACAGTAAACAGTCACACTTAGGTGCTGCAGCCACACTCTCTGTACTCTGTAACATAAACAGTTATGAACTTTATTTAGGTTTTGTTTTCCCACTTCAGAACTTGAAGGAGTTGAAATTCTCATCTCAGTACTGCAAGGAAGATAGGGGATGCTAAAGTAAAAATAAAACATCTCCTGTGACAAAGAAAAACAGCAAAAGCAGTAGACTTTGCCTACTCCCAAATCAAACAAAAGCCACTTTTCACAAAGTGCCACTCAGACAAGAAAATCCAAATTCTACCTCCAGAGCACTTCTGTATCATTTCATCATGACTATGAAAACTTAGTAGTACCATGAAAAAAGAAAAACATAGTGAGTAAGCTGGAGATACTGCCTGCAATTCATGTCAATCGAGGTAAGACAGATTTAGCAGTTCTGCAAAGCTGTGAAGTCCACAGGGCCCAACCACAGACTGCACCTAAGGAGCAACTCGTGGCTAGAAGTCAAGTTGCTCACAGTAGGATTGAACATCTGTGCTGTGCATTGCTTCTTTACAAAGGAAGCATTCAACTTCCACAAGACAAAAATTCAGCACCATTGTTAATTCAGTCCAAATGAACTAAACTTTCATCAATAAATGAAGGTTGTTTCCCCATCTCTTGCTCGTCATTTGGGAATCCTTCATGTATTTTACTGCTGTACTCTGGGGGGAAATTGTGTTTGAAGGGAGAAGCTTGAAATATGTACATTCAAATGAAATTCCACGTACCTGGACAAAGCAGGAACAGGTACTCCTCTTGCTCGAATAGATGCTTTTCCACGGACAACTGGAACTTCTGCAGTTTCTGAGCCACCATTTAAATATGTTAATTCTTGAAGCTGTGCCTGTCTGATTTCATCGTTGTAGTCCTGAAACAGAGGGGAGGCAGAATGAGAAAAAAATCAAAGTGTTTACCCACCACTCTCAGCAAACACTGCTCCTAAAAGTTTCCTCTTAAAAAGTTGAACATTCCACTGAAAAAGTTTAATATGCATAATAAGATAGGAATAATATTCAGTCCAAAAATTATTTAAAAATTCTATGTAATAACTGCCATTTTTACTCTGGTGTGTTTTTCTTTCCCTTTGCATATTATTTCTATGCAGCTTTAGCAATTAAAATGCCAGTGTTAAAATGCTGCAGAGACAGGAGGAAACCAGAAAAAAAAAAATCAAGGTCCCATATTCTGAACTGAGATCCAGTTTTTAGTTCCAGCTGTAGAATGATTGTGTGTTAAAAGCAGGAAAAAGAGGGGAGAGAGAGAGAGAGTTGCAAAAGAGTAGAGAATAAATACACTGTTGAGAGCAGCACATGAAAATGAAGGAATAGATTAGGAATCCTCACTTTTAAAATCAGGAGTTATAGAATAAACACAGGAATTCTTTCAATACTCACATACACTGTTATCTAATAACAAGAGCTCAAAAAATTAAATTTGATAATATGCAATGGTAAAAATGCCAAGGACATATGGCTTATTTCTGTCTGCACAAATCCTCTACTCTCAAGGTCTGGCAAAAAGAAAGCTCAGGTTTTTATACACGGAATTAATATGGTACTTCTCAAGCACAGTTTTCAGGGACCTTGAGTCAACCTCCGAAACAAGCAGAGTACACAGGAATAAAACAGACCCAGCACTGAACTCTTGAGGTATAAGTATTTTTCTATCATTTCTCCTCCACTTAAAGTGAGCTGAGCAGAAGGCAGCCATAAAGGTGAATTAAAGGTAACTATTTTACCCAAGGTGCATACGTACAAAATGAGTATCAAAATATTAATAGGTCCTCCCATAGGAACAAAGGGACACTTCTGATACAACAGCTCTTCTGCAAATCCTCCCATTTCAAGAAGGAGGGTTTGTTCTAATACCACCCAGTTTACAACTCAATGACAAAACAAAGAATCTGCATCTCACTGCAAATCTGAGTTTATTACATTTATTCACTAGACAGGGACCAAAAGATTGTCAGGCAGTCTTACAGACTTTGAAACATAACCCTGCATTGAAAGGAGATTAAAACTTCCATGAATTCAAATATCTCAATTATCCTTGAAACATTCTGCTTCTCCTAGACTTCTACAAATGGAAATAAAAAAGTTTTCCTTTACATGCCATTGCTGAAGAAAAGTTACTGGTGTTAAAAGAAGAAGCACCATACCAGCATTTTGTCCAAACTGCCTTAAAGAGGTTCTAAAATTTAACTCCCAACTGCCCACTTGAGATCATGCTCTATTTAGAAGCAGAAACCAAACAGCAAATATGAAAAAGGTCTAGAAGACTGAAATAACTGTTTCAAATGGCATAAATGAAGCTTTTGAGAAACGGATTCCATTATTAAACAGCCAGGACCCAATACATAACCAAACCATCACAGGGAGCAGACTAGAAACAGGAAACTGAACACCGTTCTGGCCAGCTATTATACAGAAACCCACTTCATATTTTTTATTTGTTGCTGGATCAAAACTGGCTACAAATGCAAAATTCTATGTAGTGTATAGAACAAAACTTCAATCTTGACACAAAATGCCAAGAAACTGTACCACCAATACACAATATCAAAGTTCTGACAGCCTGTATCAGGTGCCCTTTATAATTTCTTCACAAAACATCTTTTTCAGAACTGGGCCCCTGGAAAAATACTTTTGATCATTTTATACTCAATTCATTTAATTCCTTAGCAAAGATGTGCTTGGGTTGCCACTGTGTGTGTGTTGGGTCCCTTTTCTTTTCTCCCTGATGCCTTCTCACTTTCCTGTAGCACATTACCAGACACAGCAGCAGCCTTAGGTCACAGACAAGGGCTCCACTGTGCACAGCACAGAACAGAAAACACGGCCCTTATCACACATGCCAGAGGCAGCAGGAGGATACAGAGTGAAGGGGCAGTACAAGGCAGCCACGATAAGCTGCAGTGTTAATCCATTAGACTCTGAAATGGATTCCTCAATTAGAAGTAGCAGATGGTCAATTTATGAATACTCACTGCTGGAAACAGCACACTTCAAGTCAAATTAAGCAGACAATAATCTTTTCCTTACCTAGAAGATGGACATGGAAACCCTTTAGACTGCATTCCTCCTCTGAACAGCTCAGGCAGTGGCAGCACTTGAATTTCAGTCAAATGCTGCAGCTGAATTTCAATTGAACAGATGTACTCTCATTTTATGAATAAACTGCCTACCTTGACTAACTACAGCCTTATCCAAACACGGTGCATTTACATCAAGATCCACGCAAGAGGTTTTCATCCCACAAGTCCCCATACTTACATGTTCTAACTAAACATTCTTTTAAATTTTATCTACGATTTTCACCCAGCCAGATCAACACATTGGCAGCAGCTCTTCTTGGGATCACTCTGACTTAAGACCTTATTTCAATTTATCACTCAAACTATTAGCAAAGCTGTTTATTTACATCATGTTAGGACAGATCCCTAGAAAACCCTTTGCCGCTTTGCAAAGCACTCAAGTAGATCTTTATCCTGGCAGTGAACAATTCATTATTATTAGGTTTCCAGCCACGTTTTTACATCTTACAGCTATTTGCCAGCTTACTTAAGGAAAAGTCTGAGAGTTTCCAAAGGCCACCAAGCTCTTCCAAATGCCATTACATGCTATTTCATCACCACATCTTACAAACCAAATATGCAGAAGATAAGACAGGTTACAGGAAAAGGTGGTGAATTCTGCTCACACTGTCATATAACTACAGATTGTTCTCTCAAAGACATTTCTATACTTTGCTTTAAAGACAAGGAAAACAAGAAACTCTGCTAACCAGTGGTAAAGGGTAATTAGTGCTGTATCTGTCAGAAGACAAATGACTGCCACTACTCAAAATTTAAGCAAAATAGACTAAATTCTAATGGCCAAAACTCCCATAACCATAGAATCACAGAATGTTTTGGGATGGAAAGGACCTTAAAAATCATCTTGTTACAACTCTCCAGCCATGGACACGGACACCTTCCACTAGACCAGGTTGCTCAGGGCCCCATCCACCTTGGCCTTGAAAACATGGTATAATACAGCAACCAGGGGCAGGGGAGGTTGAAAGTACCTGGCTTTTTGACCTGACAGAAGTAATTCTGAGATAATTAGTATCAAGCACAACACCCACCAGTCTAATACTCAGAGTGCTGACCAGAGAGTCTGGCCAGAATAAAGGGACTGGCTAATTTAAAGGAAGATAAAAGAATATACTTAAAGTCAGAAGCCACAATTCTAACTGCAAAAGAAAGGTAAGAGTCAAGACAACATAAGCACAGCCAAAAATACCCTTGAGACCAGTTTTTATGTTTTGGGTTGAGTAATGCCAATAGTTTAAATGAAATTACACCACTGCAGCTGCTTGAGGTTAAACTTCAATGCAGGGATTCTTGCCCATGGATCTGAAGATCCAGTAAGAGAGGCTGAGGCATTTTTGTTATAGTCAACTACCACAAGGATATTTTGTATTCTGCATTCTAGCACCAAATGTGATGTTATGTTCAGCACTGATCTGAAAAATGAACAATAACCATATTCATAAATTGGGTTCAGCATCTAAAACTATAGGAAGGCATAGTTACCTTACATTGTAAGGAGAATGCAAATTATGATCATAACCATATATACTCATAGCAGGACATCTTTCCTGAAATAAAATAGGTAATTTCTTAAGAAAGCCACAACAGACCTTGGAGAAAATAAAAACCAAGTTGCATTTGCAGCAGTGAACCAAACAGTAGTTGTAGAGCAGAAAAAGCTGCTCCTTATTCCTTCAGTGGCTGCTGCAAGGGAGGGGCAGGCAAAAGAGATTAAGGCATTTAGAGCAATTCTGATAAGATTACATTTGAAAAGCCAAAGGGAAATTAAGACAGTGTTGACTTGATCCCACAGTTCAGGAAAGATTATGTAGCATCAGTTCAGCTCAGTATAATAAAGATGCAATGATCAAAAATCAAGATGGAAAAGTGTATAACCACCAGTCAATGGAATTGCTCATTATCAGTCTGTAATTCTGCTGGCTTAACACACTAATGACCAGGTTTTGATAAGCTTACTTCATTTATGGCAACATTAGGGAAATCAAGCTCAATGAAGAAAAACAAGACCTCTGATGGAGGGGGCACGGGGATCAGACATATCATTCCTTCCAGGACGTACAAGAAGCATTTATCAAATTGAACATATTCTCATCTAAAAGAAAGCAGCTGGTTGCTGTCTAGAATACCCAAGAAGTTAATTCTCCCTTATCTCTTCACACCATTAAATCATGAATCATGTAAATACAGTAACCATCGACATTATGACAGCCCAGCATTCCTACAAATATCCTGTTGAGTATCCCCTGTCTGATCAGTTAGGATGCCTGAACAGCAGTATGGTCATTCACCTCTTTTCATACACGTCAAGAAAAAAGCCAGTTGGAACCTGCAGACAAATTTATAATGTGATGCTTGATCTTTACAACATGAGAACATAATGCCCAGGACATCTCCTTGTTTTTTAACAGCCTTAAGGTGCATCTGCATTAGGGTTATTTCACATCAGGACATATTCCTAATGAACCTTCTGATGATTGTCATTTATCATGCTTTGGTTCATGCCATGGTGCATTATTGGGGCACATGAACTCACTCCCTTCAGACAAAAACAGGCCAGAAAAAGCAATCAAGAAGCACACAGCTCCAGTCACCTGGGGACTTAGATTCATAAAATATCCTGAGCTGGAAGGGACCCACAAGGATCATTAAGTCCAAATCCTCACCCTGCACAGGACACCCCAAGAATCCCATCATGTGCCTGAGAGTGCTGTTCACTTATTTAACTCTCTCAGGCTTCGTGCTGTGACCACTTCCCTGGAGAGCCTGTTCTGGTGCCCAACCACTCTCTGGGTGATTTCATGGATGTGGATTAGGTTTGGTACAAACTATAATCCCCAAAATACATACAGGAGCACTGTCAGGTCATCAGCACCAACTGGTCCCCAATACAGCCACTCTGGCTCCACTCAAACATTTACAAGCTGCTGTCACTCAGATACATGCCTCAGGAAAGTTTCCTTAACCAGGTCCCCACAGTTCCCAGATCTGACACAAATAAAGCCTAACACTTGGGTAGCATTTTCAGCAGTAAAAATAAACAGAAGTCAGTGCACCTTGAGGATGCTTTGCTTTCTATACTCATTCCTTTGATCACCAATAAAGATTGAAGAATGTTCACTCAAGAGCGAAAACAGTTGGGAACTCCACACACAGAAACATCACCTCAAGTGCCCCAGCTTCCTAAGAGAGTTTAATATTGTAAAGCAGTAAGGTTGATCCTTACATGAGGAGCAAATAAAGCTATCTCTCTATAGAAGACACTAGAAACCCATTGCCTAGATATATCCCAAACCTGGAGTACAACTTGTACTGGAAACCAGGTGTCATTTTATACATCCATACAATGGAAGCTGAAGTATACACCAGAAGACAAGTATAGCTCATGTATCACTAGTATTGTGATAAAAATAAAGACACAAGATAAACCTGTATTGATTCTCAGCACTCAACACTAAACCAGGATTGGAGGTGAGAAAAATACTACAACTTCGTATGTATTTATTCTTAAACAGAACTAAGGCTTCACATGTACCAAGAAAACAGAAAAGCCACACATTTTTCACATTTTTACAATTATTTGTAGCCTGTGATACTTTGCCCATGACCAGTTAAGCAAGAATAAGTTTCTCTTTTACTGTAGGTCAGATCATGAGATTTGTGTGGACAGTTACAGACTCACCCAATAACTGCCTGTATCAAAATGCAAAGTATTTGACAACATCATCATTTCTTTCACAAAGGAAATTAAGGAACATGACCTGACCAATATTGTGCACTGTTCAGAATCACAGAACAGTTTGGGCTGGAAGGGACCCTAAACATCAGCTGGTTCCAACACCCCTGCAATGGGCAGGGACACCTTCACTAGACCAGCTTACTCAGTTTTAGAGATAACATTTCTCACTCAAGACTACCAGAATTCTCATAAAAAAATAAAATACTAACAGGGATGAGGAACTTCTTGATTTCTTCCAATGCGTGTCCCATTCTGGCATATGCTTCTGCAGGTGGAGCAAATACTTCAATTAAAACATGCAAGTCATCATTTAGGTGGAAATACTTCGCCTCTCCACTTTTTCTCAACTCTTCCTCCTAGGGGATAAGAAAAAGATTGGTTTTACACATTCTTGTTTTAAACATTGTAATGCAAGTGTTAAAGTTTCTCCAGAGGAATTTGCAGACACTGTTTACTCATGTTCAGATGTCTCCAACTAAAAAAAGTAACATGAAATAAGAGCCAACAGCTTCTGCTCACATACAGAAACTGTAGCACAAAGGGGAATGCTTCCAAGAGTTTTCCCAGGTGCACCAGTCTCATGAAGAAGACACTCTTTTCTTGAAAGTAAAGTCTACAGAAACAGGTTTGATCTAATATTCCACAAGAGCAAGATTCTTTTACCAATATTATTTCAATCTTGGTATTACTACGCTGCTTTGATACTTATTTTCTGTTCTCACTGAAGTTTTTATCCAATGAGTGCATCCTTCACAGAACATATTTGGACATAAAGCTAACAGCATATGAGATGAGGGAAGAGAACATTAGCAAAAAGAGTTCACTAGCTATTTCAGAAGCAAGCTTATTTCTTTCATCCTCCTTCACCCAACCCACTTCAATGACTGCAAAGCTGAGTTCAGTGCAGTGAAGCAGAGCTCAGTTCTCAAATACTGAGATTCACATGCAAAATATTCACAGACCTAAAGGGCAGCACTTGCTTTTCTCAGGCTGCCCCCTGCCTGTGCGTATCTGACAGGTCCAAGGGATGAAACCAGCACTAGAAATAATTTCATTGCTTTACCAGTTAACATTATATCAAATACTTAGCAGTTCTGCTGTCTAAAAAACTAAAGTTCCCCTGCAGCTTCCTGTCTTTGACAAGAAGCAGGTAAGCACTTCACCCTTTAGATTACCAAAATTATAAATTGCAATGATAGCTGAAATCTCCTCCCCTGCACACCCCTTAATTATGGGTTGAGGTTTATATGTGACAATCCATTTCTGCTTCTCATGAATAACATTCTTATCAACATGATTTGTGTTTAATGATAAGGATGTTTAAAAAAAACCAAAAAAACAGTCTAGATCACTGTCAGAGCACCCACAGCAAGAATACTAAGAGGTCACTCAGCAGGATTGGACTCTGTCAGCAAAATCATTATTTTGTCAATACAAATAAGAGATCTTAAAAATAGAAAGTAACCTAATATAAACATCACAGCTCAAATATTTCGTTTTAATAGGAACTGTTTCTCAGTCAAATACTTTAAGCACAGTTACTCAAAATGTATGAGCCATCACTAGCACTGGAAGCTAGTTGAGTTCCCCATATACTTTGGTTTTTAGTATACACTGGCATCAAGCATTCCCCATCCCTTTTTCCTAAAGAGGAAAAATAATCACTGTGCAGTTCGTTTGTGCAGAAAACAGAGTGCTAAGAATCTTGCTTTTTGTGTTTATCAATCAAGTTGACTGGTAACAGCAATAAGCAACAGAAAAGTCACAATTTTCTGTGTAGTACCTGGTAAAAAAGCATTTCAATCAGCACCTTTAACAAAACATACAGAATTTCAATGCAGGTTTTTCTAAGATCATTCCCATAAAGAAACTTTTGAAGTCACTCTATGCTTTTTTTTGCAAAGTTCACTTTTTAAATGCATTTTATTTTACTTCTGTAACATGATTTGGCAATGCTTCCATTACTTTCTCCATTACTTGCAAGGCCAGGAGCTGGAATTTGATGATCCATGTGGGTTCCTTCTAACTCGGGATATTCTGTGATTCTAAGAAAACGCTACACACTAAAACTCTTACAACAGCACAGAAATGAAAATAAGCTCACTCACTGGCCTACATCTTCCAGCCTTGGGCACATATTAAGCATTTCAGGTTTTTTTTCATTTCCCATGAAGACCAACACAAAAGCTACAACTTGTTCCCATTCCAGTATCCTTCTTTGACAGAAACTTAGCTCCCATAAAATCCTCTGTCTTCCATTGCTTGAAATCTATTGGCTTGGTTTGCCCAGTGCATGTGGATTCTTGGCTTGGTTGGCCAAAGAGAGACATTAACCAATAACCAATATTAGGATCTCCCATGCTTTTTATTTGTTCCAATTTTTGTTACAAGGTTTATGCCCCTCCTCAGAAATTTAAGGTAAGTAACAAAACTCCACCGACATACTCAGGCCTTACCTTTGTCTTGTCCCGCATAGAACCTTTTCCCAAAATAGACATTTTTGTCAGTGTTTCTTCCTGTAAACGTTTTAGAGAATTACCACGTGGACCCAAAAGTTTTCCCACGAAGTTGAACTGTAAGAAAACAAAAAAACTCCCATTAAACTCATTGGATTTTTAATCATAAATTAATGAGCACAATGGGATATTTTGCTGAACAACTTTTAGTCCTAGGTGCAAACAATGATTAGATCATAAATTAAAAAACATTAAGTACAACCATGTAGTACAATTAATAGAATGTCAGTGGCTGCAGCAACAGAGAATTATCTGAACTCAAGGATAACTTGGTGTCCACTACAGGCTGCCAGATCAAGAGGAGCCTGTTGACAAAGCCTTCTTGCTCCAGCTACAGGAGGCATTGTGCCCAAGGCTTTTGTCCTGCTGAGGGACTCCAACCACCCCAACATCTGCTGGAAAAGTGGCACAGCGAGCTGCAGGCAACCCTGGAGACTCCTGGAGTGCATGGGGGATAACTTCCTGACCCAGGTAATGGACAGACCTACCAGAGGGGAGGCGTTACTGGATCTGTTGGTCACCAATGCAAATGAGTTCACTGGGGACATCAAGACTGGAGGCAGCGATCATGCATTGGATATGGATCAGGTAAGGAGTAAAGCTGGGCTGCTGAACTTTAGGAAAGCAGACTTCCAGCTTTTTGGGGAGCTAGCCAGAGGGATCCCCTTAGAGACTGCCCTCAGGGACAAGGGAATGGAACAGAGCTGGCAGATCTTTCAGGAAGTCTTACAAGAGCTAGTGATTCCCAGGAGCAAGAATTCAGGCAACAGACCAGCATGGCTGAGTAGGGACAGACTGGTCAACAAATGCATAGACAGTGGAAGTTAAGACAGGTGACCTGGGAAGAGTATAGAGATGAAGTCTGGTTGTGTAGAGCTGGGGTGAGGAGGGCCCAAGTGAAGCTGAAATGAATCTGGCAAAGGACACAAAGAGTAACAGAAAGGGCTTCTCCAGGTATCCCAACCAGAAAAGGAAGGTTAAAGAAGGTATTGTTCCCTCTTTCCTCCTGATAAACAATGCTGGAGAACTGGTAACAACAGATGAGGAGAAGGCTGAGACACTCAACAACTGAAGTGATGCAATCATGTTAAAAAGATAGTTTTAGGTAGAAATAAAATATAGTGATGCTGAACAGCAAATGGGCTTAAGCTTCATGGCCTCAAATTTATGAAACAGTTTGTAAGTTCTTTGCTTGTCCCTCTACTACTGTGTCACTGAAGAGCCAAGATGGGCTGCACTGATCTCTCTGTTCATCTGGAGTGATTTGAAAGGACTTGACAATGGGGCAGTCCCAAATCTCTTGCTGCTACACTGGAAGTGATGATGGAAGAAAGGCCCAGCTGCACTCACCCTACAATGCAGAAAATCTACAGCTCCAGTTTATTTCTTTCAGCTTTAGACCAAATGTAAAGCAAGCATTAAAAGTCAACTAAATATGAAAATATAAGTTTATTCCCTTTACTAGCTGCAAGTTCAATTCCCAATGTAGACCTGACGTAATACTATTGAGAAAATGGCTTATGGATGACTATAGTCCACAGAACCCATTCAATTTAAAGCCTCGCATGAAGTAGTCTTTTCTGAAATTATCAGGTCACATCAAGAAATTCTTAGGCAATTTCTTTATTTTTTTTAATTAGAGATGTCCATTTTTTTTCATGTAAGTCTTAAGACACAGTCAAGGAAAATATTAATCAGAAAGATTGAACAGATAAAGGTAGAAATCTCCCTTGCTGAGAATATTCAGGACTCAGGGCCACTGATGGGGTCCTGTGCAATTTAATTTACAATCATTATTTCAACAGAAGGTTGAACATCTGAAGGCTCAGATGTTCCCTAGAGGTTCCTTTTAACTTGGACTTCTGATTTTATTATTTCTGAAGGTGTAAATACAGAAAGCAAACAAATTGAAACAATTCATAACAAATTTGAACTTTGAAAAGTCAATTACTCCTTGTCAGGAGTTTCCTTAAAGAAAGTTAAGCTCATAGTTAAGCTAATAGTAAAGCTTTCATGTAGTGAACCACCTCAGTTTTTCAAGCATTACTTAAGATTACTTATATCTATTTATAATAGTCTTTTAAGCTACTAGGAACAAAAACATTTACTCTTTACTGCAGCTGTATTCTTTTCATTAAAACCAAACAGTTTAATGTTGTGTAAATCTAAAACTCAACAAACCAAACTTCAATAGCTCCAAAAGTTGTCATCTTTTCAAAACCATGAAATCTCTAGTGCCAAAGCCAGACATTACAGCAGCTATACAAGGACTGCACAGATGACATGTTCTAGACACGTTTAATGAACATGAAAATGTATTGTCTGTATCCTGATATCCACTGAACTATTCTTTTCTGTGCACCGAGGCTCCAAATATTAGATTTGACAAGTCTGAAGCATAAGAAACTTGTGTTGCAAATCTGAAATTCTGCTGATTTGAAAGCGCAGTACGTCTAGGTGTAGCTTAAAAGCACAAACAAAGGTTAGTAAAAAATGGCTTACAATGCAGTCACAAAGCATTTTTGCTCCCACGTAACAAAGCTAAAAGGCTTCGGAACATTTCAGTTGATTATTCCATAAATAAGACCCATTTATGATATTGAAGGAATCCTTTCAGTAGAAAACAGATTATTTACTTTGAACAGGTACTGCATTTTGTTCAAACTATTGGTTTATCTCCCTTTTACATCAAATTGGAAACATCTGATCAAAGGTT
>QWTY01038883.1:7805-22243 GCA_008033365.1 Pseudorectes ferrugineus
TTGTTTTATGTTATTTGCGATTCAATAGCTGGTTTTTATGTTTTTCAGTTCGAGAAAATTATATTGTTCCTTTTGAAAGAGGAACAATTTGGTGGTGATGGAGTGCTGCCACTGACAGATGGACTCACAGGAAAGAAGGTGAGAATGAGCAGCTAGGTGAAACCACAGAGGTTCCCTGAAATAGGCCAGCTCATGATCATCCTGGAAAATTAAGTGATATCAGCATACTCTTTGTGTAACTTACACTAAAGGGAAGATTATTAACTTAGCTTCAGCCTCAGTTGTGTGTGGAACACTGAAGTTGCTGCGACAGCAACTTCTTTTTTAAGCTGATCGTTGGAACTTGTGGAGCCATAGCCACAGGCTGCAAAGTTGAAAGTAACATTCTAAAGTGAACAGTAAATCCTGTCTGGTACCTGCACCTGTGAATTTTGATTCTGGATCAGTAGCCCTGCAGTAGACTATTCTTCCACTCCTTTCTTGCACTGAGATACTTGATAGAGGTCAGATGTTTTTGTAACAAATCCTGTTAGGCAAATGTCTGAATTTACACTGTTTTCTGAAGTCCTATTAAATGGATAAAAGCACAAATATCAGGCTTTGAACTGATTTTAATGCACCGTATGTTGATGAAAACTCTCGATGTTATCATTTTGTGTTCTTTGGAGTGCTTTGCCTGTGTGTAAAATCTGTATTTTTATCTTAGGTGAAATATCTGTATATTGATATTGAATTTTTAAGCTTTTTTTGTTTTCTTTGTGTATATATTACTATGTATATGTATATATCCTATGTATTTGAAATGCAAGGTGGACTCTGCATTTTAATTCTGTCTTTGCTTTTTGGAATAAACTATTTACTTGAATTTTAGAAGAGTTCTAGACTGTCACCTTTTAGATTTTTTTTTTTCTTTTTCTTTCTGTTTTGTAGAAAAATAAAGATATTTGGGATGGGCACAGGAGCTAAGAGATAATTTAATTTCTTGGGTATTCTTAACTTGAATGTTTCAGAGGCAGGTTGCATAAAGATGTTGTTCATCATGTGCACCACAGGTAAAAACATACGTAGTTTAACAAATTCACAGTCTGCAGGAGTAGGGCTACTTGCATAGCTTTGCCTGCAGTGTGGTGTATCAGAATAGCTTTTTCTGGGTTTGGTACAGGTTTGGAGTACGTTTTATTCCTTGTGCCTTTTCTTCTAGACAAAGACTATCATTCCATCAAAGCTTTTCTTCCTGTTTTAATGTATTTAATTTCACAAGTTCATGCCAAGCTGCAAGAACTGATTTATGCAGGGAGCGAGTGACTTGGCTGTTGTCAAATAAGGAGCTAAACACACTTTTTTCTTTCTGGGTAGATAACAGTCTAGTCTATATAAAGTTTTAAGGAAATTTAAGCATGACTCTTAATTTAACTTCAAATGCTGCCACTCTATATTGATGCTTAAAATAACTTTTTGTATTTAAATCAAGGGATTCTACAAATTGTTAAAACTGTGGGCTTGTCAAAATTCTGAGGAATTTCTTTGTGCTGAGTTGGAGAAGTTGCTGACTGAGCATTCAAACCACAGTGTGTTGCAGTGTTAAACCAGTTCTGGGTAGTTCCAGTCACTCCTGCAAGCCCTGATACTTGCATACTATTTCAGGATCTTTTTCTCCATTGTTTGGTTGATTTGAATGACTGGCTCATTTGAATCTGAGAAACTCATTAAGAATTAAAAGAAGGAAAAAAATCCCAAACAATCAAAACCTCATTTTTATCTCTAGAAGTAGAAATGGAAGTGTATAAAGGATGAGCTCTTACAGGTGTAATGTTTTAAACACACTATTAATGGGAGCAGCTGGTACACGGTAAAGTACAAATGAAAAAAAAGCTAATGGTTTCAAACAGAAGACGCTTGCTTTTTCATTTAAATAGCATTTAATTTACAATTTGATAATATTAATTTAAATATGTTGGCTTGAAAGTAAAAGTAATGTCTGAACTACTAAGCCTTTCCTACACAGGCATTACTGAACCACAGAAAACTTCATCCTGATTGTGTTCCAATTTCCTCCAATCTTTGTAGCTCAGAAGAGGCAGAAGGAGCCAAAGAGAGAGGCCTGGTCTATGTTTGGAAGGCTGGTTCCTGCTCTGTGACTCCAGAAAGGCTTCCAGGCCTCAGTGGAAAGACAGTGTTACAGGCAGCCCTTGGAATCCATCATGGGTTACTTCTAACAGAAGGTAATAAACACCTTAATTGTAACGATCTGGGGCAATAACAATCTTCAGATACTGTCAAGTTTTCTTCCTTTAGAAGTGATGCTAGATCTGTGTTTGGAAAGATGAGCTCTGTACTTTGTGCTCTTCATACACATTTGTATGTCCTTAATATGTTCTTAAATTAGAAAGGGCCAACGAATACACTTAACTCACTTGACTTGAGTATAGGAGAATTTTTAGCAGAAAAGCATTACTTATTTTAACAGTTGCGTGCATGCACAGGGTAACATTAGCATGAGGTGTAGAACTTAACAGCAACAATTGCAGAGAGCAACCAGCAGCCTTCTCATATCAATAGCCATGGTTCCACTGAGCCTGTAGAAAGCTAGGAATTCATATCTATTTGTCTGAAGCAGTCTTCAAATTTTTGTATTGGTTTAACAACTGGTTTTACACTCATACTAGGATTTGTTTTTCTTTTTTCCCCCTCCCAGGTGGAGAGGTCTACAGTTTTGGAAAACTGCCCTGGAAATCAGGACCTGAGGAGTCATGTGTTAACACTCCTATCTTAGAAAACACTTTGCTTGGACTTCGTATTATTACAGTGGCAGCCGGCAGCTTCCATAATGGAGCCGTGACAGAGAGCGGTGTGGTGTACATGTGGGGGGACAATTCTGCTGGCCAGTGCGCAGTTGCTAATCAGCCGTGTGTGCCAGAGCCCCAGCTCGTCAGTATCTGTGATTCTGAAACCAGCCCTCTGTTATCAGTACGGATTTTGCAACTGGCATGTGGAGAGGAACACACGCTGGCACTATCGCTGAGCAGAGAGATATGGGCCTGGGGGAGTGGCTGCCAGCTGGGTCTCATAACAACAACTTTCCCAGTGACAAAGCCACAGAAGGTAGAGCACCTGGCAGGACGTGTCGTGCTCCAGATTGCTTGTGGAGCCTACCACAGCCTGGCTCTGGTACAATGTCTCCCTGTGCAGGAAATGAAGCCTATCCCAGAGAGATGCAATCACTGCAGTCAGCCTCTTATTACCATGACGGACAAGGAAGATCATGTAATCATTTCAGATAGTCACTGCTGCCCACTGGGTGTAGCACTGTCTGATAACCAACCAGAAAGCCACGTTTTCTGTCCATCATCGGACACCCCCGAAGGCAAAAGTGTCACAGCTGGCCAAAGTGAAGACTGTCAGAAACCACTTGTGGAACAACATAGGCTTGTTGGTTTAGAATCTGATGGACCAAGTGGCCTTACCAGCAGCGATGGACGGGAAGATAGTGGAATTTCTAGTTCAGGAAATACTCTGTTCTCTGACAAAAAAGAAGTGAAAGAGTACTTAATCGGTTTGTCAGATCACTCATTAAATGAGAGCCTGAATAAAAACATCTGTGCAGAACCTGAACAGGTTGGTACCTAATCACTAGCTCATAATTTGCTATAACTTCTCTTGCGTATGTGACATTACTCTTTTTACAAATGAAAAGCTTACTTTAATGTAGCTATGGTGTTCTTATAGTTTCCAAGTGGTTGTTTTCACTGTAATGGTTCTCAACTTTTAAATGGGAGATTTTTTTTGTCCTCCATCATTGTTCAATTGTGAGCCTTCATTGTGGGCAGCCTTGACAGTGCTTTAGTCTCTCCTCTTCATGGTCTGCACTACCAGAACCACGTAAGCCAATTTCCATGCTCTGTTTCCTGATGCATGGGTTTCCATTTGTGGGGGGCACTAAGATTCAGTGAATCTTACTGGTACTCATCTAATTTACCTTTAAGGTAAAGGTTTAATTTCTGTACCTGGAACAAATCCCTCACAAATCCGTCTTAAGTTCTCAGTCAGTTAAAAATTCTGGATTGCAAATTGCTAAAACGTTTGACCAAAAGGTTTCTAATATTAATAATGTAGGGGTGGCATAAACTCATAAAAAGGGATGGGAGATGTGTAAGTACTACTCTGTGTGGTGTGGAGAATGATTCAACAACACTGTTTTGATGCTATAGTAGAACAGTCAAGTACTCATCTCTTAGTAAGCATCAGAAAATGCTTGACGTGAAGGTTCAAGAGCTGCTTGTGACTCCCTGACAAAATATTGTTTTCTGGTTTTTAGAGAGGAAAAAAGAAAGGGAAACGTAATTAGGGGCAAAGGGAAGAACATAGAACCCAAAAGTTACTAGACAAAAAACTAGTCCAGAATCTTGCAGTGCAGTCTGGCAGTCCTTGCCTAACTACTGTCCTGTGAGGAAACCTGCTGCTCTGTGGCCTAATTTGCAAAATTGACAGTGGAATTCTGAAAATTTCTTTTGTCCTTTAAAGTGTTGTGCAGACATAATTTTTTTTTTTTAATAGTTGCAGTAAGACATTCTCCACAGTATTCAGGGAAATAAATTTCACAGTACCTAATAAATAGTTGATTTTTGTTATCGCCTCTGATGGCAACAAAACCCCTGTAGTTTTAAAATCTGTCCAGTAACTTGGTAGTTCAGCAAGTTATGCTTTCTTACTCTGAGGAAAACTTATTTTAGAGAAATAAATGTTGTGTAAATATATTTGCTCTTTCTTTTGCTTTTTGCTAATACAAATGCATTCTAGCAGTTGTGGGCTCCTCAGACCTCTTGCAAGAACTCCAGCATAGGGAAATGACTGAAACATAGTTTCATGCTCCCTTTCTCAACTCCTTGTTCCTGGAATATTTCCAGAGCACTGTTTTCCTTGCACAGTTTCAGGAATCAAGACTGGAATTGACTCACTGAATCTTCCACAGTTGAGCATACATGGGAAGAGCAGGGATGAGCTCTAATGTAATGTTTCAACATTAGTAAAATCCTTCATTTCTCTTTGCTTTCCTACACAAATGAAGTTTTCTTTCCTATATTGCTAGGTATGCCTTTTAGAAATAGGATGAAGTAAATAGAACCAATCCCAATCCTTTAACCTAAGCTTTAAAGAAGCTTAAAGAAGTCAAAGAGTGTTTTTATTTTGACAGAATAAAATGAGCTGTAATACCTGTATTAATACCATTTTCCACTGTGCGTTAGATGGGGAAATGGGACTTCACTGTCTTTGTTTTAATGTTCAAACTATTTGTTAGAGATCATTTTGGGCATTAGTTATTATTTGGTGGGTGAGCTGATTGCTATTACAGGTGATGGTGTGCTGGGGCTAATAACTGCCTTCAGTCAGTTTGTCCCTACTGTGACTTGATTATTAACTAAGCTTTATATGGATACAACAATGGTGAAAGGGGACACAGCCCAGACTGGTTTTAAGATAGGCCTTGCAAAATGAATTCATGAATTGCTGCTTTACCATATTGAAGAGAAAACTTGTCTGTCTGAAAATAGAGCATGCTCACTGATGCACTTTCATTGGTGGCAAAGAAGTTGGTAATAAGCTTAAAATGATACCTCTTTTTATATTTGTTTGCAAAGATCCTTTTTTTTTTTTTTTTGATATTTAAAAACCGCATACCTGCAGTCTCTTATGGGTGAGCTACAAGGCAAGTGCAACGAAGCCCATTCCATTTAGAAATGGTGCTTTGTCCTACTTTAAAAAAAAATGATTCAGAGCAATAGATGTACACCTAAACATAAAAAAAAATATATAATTTATATTATATACAATTAAAATACATATATAATTTACAATAAACATTTATAATAAACATAATATGGTGTGCAGTCCAGCCCATCGTTTGGATAGTGAATGTGTATCATCATCCTATTGTTCTGTTTGCTCTGATAGTTTCCAATTTTCCTTTGGTTTTAGCCATCTCAAGAGGAACAACTCGGTGCTTGTATCCCTGGCCCTCCGGGTAGCAGCACATCCACCCTGAACAGCCTGGTGGCCTCCTGTGCCTCGGCGGTTGGGGTGAGAGTCGCTGCCACGTACGAGGCTGGAGCCCTGTCCCTGAAGAAAGTCATGAACTTCTATGGCACACCTTCAACTGAGCCAGGATCTCAGTCGGGCAGCAGGTCCCCAGGGCCTGAAGCTCTGAAAGACAGTCGAGAAGAGCAGGTCAGACTGGAATCCATGCAGGGGAAGAAGAGTTCCAGTTTAGTAGATATTAGAGAAGAGGAATCTGAAGGAGGGAGTCGAAGGCTTTCCCTGCCTGGCTTGTTGTCACAAGGTAAAAAAGCATGTTGGGGAAAAAACACTGGAAAAATTATAATAATGTGGAGGTTTATAAGTGAAAAATACCCCAAACATTTATTAAACACAAATCTAATGATCTATCAAAGGTCTTTATGAATTCTCAACTATATCTTAGGACTTGAAGGCAGTGGAGAGAGTGAAGGTTAGCAGATACTGCGTGCTAAGAAAACCAAAAGCAGGGTGGGTTTACAAATGGTCTTTCTTGTTAAATTAAGGTAAAGTGAGCACATTGGAGGAGTCCTATTGCCAAATGATGCTAAGGTATCTTTCATGTTGGTTGTGTAGAAGATAAAAATCTGTGTGGTCTGTAATCCGCACTGCACTGAGCTGCTTTTGAGCCAGGGACCTATAAGTATTGCGGTTCCCACTTCTGAACTTCAAAGTTAATGACCTTCTTCCCTCACAGATTTTACTGTTGTTAATTGCTCTGAACATGTATATGGTTTAGTTCTATATTGATCTTGGATTTGAGGGGAGTTTTAGGAAGTATGGGAATCTTCTGTCCACTGCAAGGTTATATTTTCTTTCAAAACACTTTAATGTATAGTTTTTTTTGGTTCATTTGCTTCATTATAACTGTGTAGTTCTCGTATGTCTGCTATCCTTTAGCAGCTGATAAAAACTACTTGACATTTGTGTATATTTAGCACCTATGTTACTTCTTTGTATCCATAACCTATTGTCTTACCTGTCAACCTTTGTTCTCAGGCTGGAATTAAAACTGCTTTAAGAAGTTTTGATCACTTACTATTAAGTAGTGCTGTTACTGTGTAACATACAATCTGAGTGATACATTTACCAGAATGCTTAGCAAGTTTTCTAATTCTTGGCCTCTGTTCAGTTTCTCCAAGGCTCTTACGGAAGGTAGGACGGGCAAAAATGAGGACTGTGGCTTTGACTCCAACCTACAGTGGTGAAGCTGATGCTCTTTTGCCCTCTCTAAGAACAGAGGTGTGGAGCTGGGGGAAAGGGAAGGAAGGTCAGCTAGGGCATGGTGATGTTCTGCCAAGGTGAGATTTCTTTGGTAAATATTTTTTTTATTCACTAGATTGCTAGAAAATTTTGAGCATTGAACTGTCTCAAATTCCCAAATTTAAACATCTGCCATGCATTGTGTTCTTGTTCTTTTAAGTGTTGTGACCTAAGTTTCTTCAAATAACATGTTTTATGCTGTGTTGTTACCAAGCATCAATCAATTACGACTTTTCCCCTTGTAATCAGTAACAGTTTTGATGATATTTTGACTTTGTCCAAATTTTAGGGTGAGGTCTATCATCAATTTTTGCCTTTCCTGACCATTTTGACTAAGCTGGTTTATTTCCAGAAGACTCCACATATCTTTGTTTTTTCTAATTTGTTTTGGGGAAGAAAATAAAACTTTGAGTGTTTTTGCATTACGAGTACTTCTGATAATATTTTTTCTTTTTCCTGCCTTCTACCCCTCTTCCCTTGCCTTATGGGTTCTGGGGATTGACAGGCTTCAGCCACTGTGTGTGAAAAGCCTTGATGGTAAGGAAGTGATTCACCTCTCTGCTGGAGGCCATCATTCCTTAGCACTCACTGCCAAATCTCAGGTACAAATGATTGTTACCATTTATTGTTTATCTCTGACATAATTATCATGTTTGGTCTTTTCTAGTTTTTTCGTTTCTTTTACTTCTAAACTTTTGTTCCCTTTTGTGGGAGGCATCATGGAAGTAGTGTGGAATCTAAGTTCTATTTCTGCCCAAGTTCTGCATGTACCATCAACGTTATTTTAAAGATTGCTGTGACTTGATTTGGTGCATTCCATTTCTGAATGTGAGAAGACAATCTGAGAATGTAGGAAGACAGTGAAAATTAAGGAAATGCTTCTTGGTACAGGAATCCTGTCTCCTTGACTTGTGTGTGTTTGCACACTTGATGTGTTGTACTACCACAGTTCAGTATGTTCCCATGTATATAAATTTACATTCTGATGTTTAGCACTGCTCCTTACAGGTGTATTCCTGGGGCAGTAATATCTCTGGCCAGCTCGGTCACTTGAACTCCCCAACAACCGTCCCTCGTCTCGCAAAGGTACTTTGTTTTCTGTGGTTTTCTTCTTTCAGTTTAGGATCTCTTCTTGCACAAGTGAATGCAGACTAATTTCTGAGAATGACTTGTTCGTGGATCTGTGCTATTTTAGATGAGCTTCTGAAAATCTACCCAAGAAATCCTTTACACAGACTTCTGCTGGTTTTTGACCACAGTGAAGTTCTAGAAGTGAGAAATGTGACTGGTTGTATCTTATCAGATTTCACTTTTACTTTATATTTGGTTTCTCCAATATTGATGTTGCAGTGCTGAAACTTCTAAATACTTCATAACTCTGTTTTTATTCTAAACAATTGTTTCTAGCGTTTTTAGCTTGGCCAGACCATGACCACATTTGTTGTTGTTTCCATATTTCCAGAGCTTTGCAGAGTTTTAGCAGTGGGTTCTCTCTTTGTTTTGAGCTTTTTCATCACACTGAGTGAATAGCAAAATAACAATTTTTGGGTTAGACCACAGCCTTCCCCATGTTTTCTGGTGCTCGTCTTAATGGAAAACTAGCTGCACAATTTTCCTGCTTAGGCCTTATGCAAATTAATGTACAGCAGATTAACTGTCTCCCAAGTTTATAGAGATTTCCCAGTTAAATGTAGAGAGGAGAATAGTGTTCCAACTTTATTCAAGCTCACTCGATGCCCATTTAAAAATAAAACTGATTTGTAACTGAAAGGCAAAAAAATCAGCCACTAGAAAGAAAATGGAAAAGACTTTTCAATATATGTGCAAGGAGTTTATTTGTTACGAGACACTGAAGTTGAAAAATTGACCAGTTATTGCAATAGTTTATCTTGGCATGTATATTATGTACATGTGTGACTAGAAGAGTTAAGTATTTTTCTCTCCTTTCCAGCTTTGGGTGATGATTTTTAATGTCTTCCTTCCTCCCTCCCAAATTTTAGGTGTGTGGTGAAGGTATTTGGACTACAGCAGCAGGACTAGATTATTCCCTCTTCTTAGCAGATGAGAAAGACTTCCAGCCTGGATTATATTACAGTGGCCAGGAGATATCAAGAGAAAACAATTTGAATGAAAATAGCTGTACTAAGAGTCCGGTTTTGTTACTATCCTGTAGTAAGGTGAGTGTTATTTCCTTTAAGTCAGTACAGATCATACCGGTGCTCTTAGGAAACAGCACAGTGCTGATTGCTTGATGAGCTTTAAGGGTGTCAAGCCACATTATTGGTTCCTAGTAGTCAAATGAGGAGCACAGTGGGTGGAGGGCAGAGAGGAGGCCCAATTAGTATTGTTCTCTCCCCTGCCTGTTTCTTGGCCTTCCCTTCTGTTTGGGGGACAAGGAGGTGTTTCCAGTGTGTTTAATCCATTTCCTTCCATGTGTGCATGCTGCAGAAATGCACTTCTATTGTGCTCTGTTTCACCACAATCTTTGTGTTCAGTCTTCACTGCTATTGCTCTTTACTTTCTTGCTGTCTGTCAGCTGAGGCCACTGGCTGCTCTACTCTGTTACTCCATTCCAATATTATGCCTCCTGTTTGTGACTGGGCAGAAGGTCCCTGTGAGTTCTGCACCATCTCCTTCCCTACCCCTCCCTTTCACATGAGTGTAAAGGGGGATCTGAGCAAAAACATGCATTTGATGTTAGTGGGAGACAGGAGGTGCCCCTACACAATTTTTTTCATGAAGCTGAATCTTATATGTGCCTTGAGGTTGGCATGAGGTAGGGGTGTGAACTATGACTGCATGTCGTCTTCCAAGTTGTTTGTGTATGGTTTCAGACCAACATGAGTTTAAGGTAACAAAAGAGAAATGGTGAGGGGGTGTCTGCCTTAGCTCCTCTGGGTATCACTGCCGCTTCCCTAAATTGAGCAGAATAGCAGTTTGGGAAGTGTTTTGAGGAGGGACAGAGGTTTAGACACTGGGTCTGTGTCTGTGCATGCAGACACACACACCTGTATTCCTTCTGGAAGATTGTTGCTAGCCATTCCCTTCTCTTTAGGGGTGACTGGTAGGCTCTTGCATATGAGAACTGGCCTGTGGGTTGCTTGTTGAACAACTTTGGCTCAGTGTTTCAAAGGAATCCTTTATTTAGCAACCAAGGAAATAAAAGTAGAGCTCAAACTCTGAATTACTCTATGGCATTGCGTGTGAACCAAAATTACTGAGGAACCACAATATCAGTGGCACTTGTGCTGACGTTAGGGATGAATTTTGCTTTGAGCTACTGTGGAAAGCAAATATCTACTGTTAGTAATATTGCAGTATCAATAAACTGGACTCTTATCAATAAATAGACATATTCCTGGTCCAGAAAAGATCTGTTCAGTCATAATTCTAATAAAGGCTTGTTCTTCTCTCTTCATACTTAATAGGAGAGACAGCTGATGTATTGATGCTATTTAATAACATTGTTAATATAAGCATATTGCAGTTCTAGAAGTGACTGAACTTAAGGTCACTATCTCTTAAACATGGAATGGTTGTATGAGCCACCTTAAAAGGTGGTCTATTCATTGTCTTTAGGCTCTGTCAGAGTCAGGAAAATGAACAGCAGTGGCCATAAATGTATCTTCAACTTTTGTCATTCTTGTATTAAGCCAGTATTGAATGGGTTGTTTGTCACTGAAGGTAATTAATACTTACTATCACTTAGTGCTCTTAAAAATACACTTTATTTGCATTACTCTATTTTTAAATTGGAGTGTAAAAAGAAAAATATTAAAGCTTCTGTTTTTTCTTTTCTCTTTTTCATCTTTCAGATAGGGTACATAAGCAATGTGCTAGCTGGTGGTGACAACTGTCTGGCCTTAGTAGACAAAAATGTAATGGGATATATTGCCAGTTTGCATGAGTTGGCTGCTACTGAGAGAAGGTTTTATTTCAAACTGAGCGAGATCAAATCTCAGGTCCTTAGACCTCTTTTAGGTTTAGGTAAGACTTTCTTTTAATGTTTTCTGTGATATTGTTTCCCCCAAGTTCCACAACAAATTTCTGTTACGCAAAATTTAAGAGTGATAATATTTTTTCAAGATAAATCAAAGGTCTTGCTTTCTCCCGTTTGGATGAGGAAGTGAAAGACAGTTGGCATTTTGACAGTGTACATTCTGTTACTATTTGCACTTTCCTGACAGTTTCACCTGAAATACCTTGGTTATTTGCACTGTATTTAGTCTAAAACTGTTGAATTTCTGATTCTGGATAATGTAGCCATGAGGTGAAAGTGCTGATAAAACATCTAAACAGCACCATGTTGTCATTCTCTCTGTTAATGGGAGCTGCTCTTTCATAAGGTAAGCTAAATTGCTTTCTGGTCTGTTACAGATAATTTGGGCAATGCAAATACAATCCAGTTGTTGCAGGAAATGGCAAGCAGGTTCAGCAAGCTGTGCTATCTCATTGGTCAACATGGAGCTTCTTTAAGTAGCTTTCTTCATGGAGTAAAAGAAGCCAGGAGCTTGGCCATCCTGAAGCATTCCAGTCTCTTTTTGGATAGTTACACTGAGCAAGTATCCAATTCCCTCTCATCTTGAGTCTCTGCAGCCTTAATCTACTGACTGCAACAAGCCCTGAGTTAAGGGAAAGTAGGTCATAAGGAAAGCTACATAACTGTTGTATTGTTGTGATTTAGAAATAAATATATGGAGAGTTTTACACAAACGGATACATTTTGTGTGAGATGTATCTCCAAGTCTTCTCCAGTGGAGCACATGGACAGCATCAGTTTCCCTTGTGTAAAACTCTGGGTACAGACTCTTCTTTGGTTGCTGCTTATAAGCCTAAATATTTATTACTTATTAAGAATCTTGTAGTATAATGTGATAGAATTACCATGGCTAGGCTGCTAATTAAAGCAGCCTTTGGGGGTTTATTGTGGTTACAAAATGCTTTTTCAGTAGTCATTAACTAAAGATTGTCTTCCAGAAGAAAGTTCTTCTGTCCTCATACCTGCTAAACAGCTGGCATTGCACCTGTCACCCAAAAGCTGGAGCGCCTTTAGTACTCAGAATTAAGTCTGGATTTTCCTGGTTTTGTTTTTATTGGCTTAATGCTTCTGGGAGAGAAGGTCTATGCAGTCAACCTGTTTCCTGTCTTTCCCCTCAGTAACTTGTAGTTCCTGGACAATCTTATTTAAATGTGACAGAAGTCTCATCATACTTAATACCTACAGGTTTTTGTGGAAAATAATGGCTTAACAGAGAGTCTAAAAATGTCGTCTCTGAATGTAGCCTTGGTTACCAGATATCTGAAAATATCTAAGGAAACAAAATTTCAAGATTATCAACTTCAGTAGTTATGCAGTAGTTATCAACTTCGTTATGCAGTAGCATTTTGAATGGACAACTAGTTGCAGGTTTTTTTGAACACAAGCACAACAGATAACATTTTTGCTGGGTCAGTGATGAACTTACGCTGTATCACCTTAAAAGAAGCTTTCATCTCTGTTTATCGTACAGGTTGTTCATAATTCTAAATATGTGTTTTCTCATTTTCTTACTTAGTCTTGAACTTGAATTTTTCTTGTAACCTGGATTTTCAAAATTGGTTCTCATTACTCAGAATAGAAGGTTTTAATTTCTTCCTCCTCAAAGACTGAAATACCTAATCTCTATTCTCATTACTTCTTGTCTTCTTCTCTCTGCCTTTGCTCCCTATTGCTTACATGTTTTTATGTGTATGGCATGAGAACCTCAGCATAATGCCTTGAGCGTCTTTCAAGGATCAGTCAGGCAACATAAATATAATCTGTTAAATGGGCTAAGCAGAGACCTCTTCCTCTGGAGAAAGGTGGTTTTGGTTTGTTTTTTTCATGGTGATGGGGAGAAGGCATAGGTAGAATGTTGAATAGCAGGAAGAGAGAAAATTCCTATCTTGGAATTTCCTTCTTGACTATAATTAGAAGCTAGCAGTACTAAATGGTTGAAACAGGTGGTCTATTCTGTACATGCCCAAATCTGAGAGAAACAAAAATAAAATTAAAGTAAGCCCTCTGCATTGTGCTAATGGCAGCATAAATGTGGACTCGTAATGCATGTTCAGTGCTCCATGTGGAAGGTGGATGCCAAGTGTTCAGTAACACTGAGTGTTGCTCAAGTACTATAAAACTCGTATAGTAAAAGTATTACAGATGTCATTATAAACTGTTGGACATTGCAACAGTTGCTACTTTCAGGGATGTTTTCATTTTGTAACTGAAGATCTTTTTCTTCCCTATGTTAGGTATTGTACTTCAGTAACAAACTTCCTTGTAATGGGAGGATTTATGCTCCTTGCAAAGCCAGCAATGTAAGCAAACCTTTACCATTTTTTGGGCATTTTTACCAATTAGCAAAGAACTGTAAAGAATGTAGTGTGTGTATGTGTAGTAATGACCATGCAGAGACTTGGTCTCAGCGTACTTGAGTACACTAATTCCTTTTCCTTGAGATGAAGAGAAAGTTACCTGAACTGTGATAAAAATTAAGGTTAAAATGCTGCTGAGTCCGGTTACGTCATCTTGAAGGTGGAGAAAGGAGGAAAAAAGCTTGTTACTGGAAATTCCTTCAAAGAAACATAGAGTTCAGATAATTATTTTTTTGAAAACTTTAGTTAGATGAGGTTAAATGTTCATCATTATTCAGTGTTAGTGTTTATTCTTTCAAATGTTGCTGTAAAGAAAATACAGAGGAGAATTAGCTACAGCAGATAATGTGAATTCACTTTAATTTGAATTCTTAAAGTTTATGGAAATGCTTTGAAATGATGCAAAAATAACATTTCTGCACATGCATATTCTCTGCCTCTCAAGGTTTCTTTGCTCTATTTCATGCATAGGTGCTGTAAATAGGAGGAAGGAATTGTATCATAAGGCCTGAGACAGTGCATTTGAGCTTTCTAGATCATAAAGCTTTTTTCTCATTTCAGTAGTATTTTTGTCTAGGAAATAAAATAATGATGCTGGATCTCTCACCCTAGTGCTTTGAAGAAGTTGGTGCACTGAGGGTAATTTTTAATTTGTCTGTGGAATTGCTGCCTTTCCTTCTCAAATTCTGTAATCTGGGAGTAATTCCATT
>QWTY01038884.1:0-12587 GCA_008033365.1 Pseudorectes ferrugineus
GCTGGAATCTGGAATTCCAGACCATTGCACTGTGTGCCATGGATCACAGAGGGGAATTCCTGAGGCTCCCAGGGTTCTGTTTCTGCCTTGCTTCCCAAGGGAGCTGTGCAGGTGACAATGTGACAAGTGGGACCATGAAAACCTCATGAGGTTCAACAAGGCCAGGTGCCAGGTTTTGCACCTGGGTTGGGGCAATCCCTGAGTCCCAGATTCATCCTTGCTCTTGCTGTACTTTCACCACTGTTTTTTTTAAAGCAAAGTTTCCTGCTGATGCTGAGTGGGAAGAAATTTCAGCAGCTCTCACCACTCCTGATGTGGTGTTCCTGGTGGGCAGCTGAGGATGATCCTTCCTCTGCTGTTTATGGGGCTTGTCTGAAGGAGGGAACTTTCTCAAGCCTTGAAGGCAGCAGGTGCTCAGCCATGGGGTTGGTTCTGGCTGCTCTGAATGAGGTTTGCAGTGGGTCTGACACCAGCTGGGGAGAGGCAACTCAGCCTTGCTGCAGAAATTGCAGCGTAGGCTTTGCCCTCTGTCGTCAAAAGCAGAGTGGGAATGAGATCAAAGCTTTGGATCTTCCTGCTTACAGTCACGGGACAGATCCCAGTCTGTGTCCCGATCCTGTACCGTGGGGGGCTGGCTGGAAGCAGCGGAGACGCTCGGGGGGGAGGGAGGAGGGATGGCAGCTGTGTGTGCTGGCGCTGGTGCGGGCTGGCTGCTGACGCTTGCAGGCTGGCAGGAGGATGTGCTTGATCAGCTCTGTGGGTAGAGAAAATGTCCTGGATCAGTTCGTGCTGGCAAGAGACGAAGTGAGAAAAATACTGAGACTGAAGTGGTGGAAGTGAGTCTTTCCCTGGCTTTCCATGCAGAGCTTTCCAGAGTCCCCCCTGCTCCTGCTCACAAGGTACATACCACATTTTTCTTTTGAACATCACTGAATTGATCCTCTCAATACAGAAATTACCCGTTTCCTTCTCATTGTGGGGGTTATTTAGCCATTTAACTTGTGAGTGGCTGGTGTAACCCTTTATTCCCATTATCCCCCCTGAAGTTCAAATTTGTGTATCCTCGGGTTGGCAGGTGAGGAAAACCTTGTGGCTCTGGGGTGACACCTCCCACCCAGCCTGATTTAACCTGTGGTGCTGCCCTCAGAATTAGTCTGGGGTGGGTTGTACTTCTCCTTTTCTTCCAGCAGAAAGTTCCCACTATGGTTCTGCTGGAATCACTACGAGGTCCTTGGAGTTCTGGCCTGGAATAGTGCTGGGCATGGGAGAGCAAGCAAAGCAGCAGTGAAAATGAATGTGTTGATGGGTTTGATTTCTACTGTTCCTGTACATTGTGTCACCAGTGACTTTCAGAGCACATTTTCAAGTATGCTGGGAAGCTTACCTGTAGGATAATATTACAGTGTTAATAAAGGACCAGGCAGGAAAGAAGCATGTTCAGGTTCGTCAGATCAAACTGGAAAAGAAGCAGCTAGGGAGTGAGGAAATAGTGATTTCAGTACAGTAGAGAAGGATGTCAGGCTTGGCAGGGTGATTGCTGATGGGCAAGAATGGAGTGCATTAGTGTCAGGACATTCCTTCCCATGTCGCCTCAAGTTTCCACGGCCCAGCTGGTGCAGGATGCATGTTTGCATTGTGAAGTGCCAGTAAACCAGGCTAGAGAGGAGCCAGGCTTCTCCTAGCTGACTTAAACAGTGTAAAACTACTGTCCTTTAGTGGGAGACACTCAAAATCCCAGAGATAGTGCTCAAGCCTTTCATGTGACGAGAAATTTATTAAATTTCCAACACAGTATAGCCAATAGTGAGCTTAATTTATGCTTCGATTTCTAATATTAATCTTTAATTTAGCCCAGTGCCTCTTCATCTAGCTGAGAGCTCAGCATCTCCTGACTCTGCTGTTTTGATCAAAGGTGCTGTTCTTCAAGGGCTGTAGCCCCTCACACTCTGCAGTCACACACAGCAGATGGTTACCCCGGGGAGCAGACACAGACCTGTCTGCTCAGATTGCTCACTCTGTTCAAAATTGACAACTTGTGGATGGGAGAGTGAATGCTCTATTAGTTTTGGAGCTGGGCTCTTAAAGAGTGCAGGAGTCCTTCCTTTTTAACTGAGGATAATTCAGTTTGGACAAGGATCTTGCACATTCAAATACAACCTTTCACTCTCCCCTTCCAGCTTTCCTGTTTGGTGCACAGTCATGTCACGTGTGTTGCAGCTGCTCATGTGCTCCTGTGTGTTCTGATGGACTGAAGCAATTTCAGGAGAAATCTGAGGCCCCAGAGCACACAGGGGTGTAAGGCAGAGAACTGCCCAGGTCCCAGGCTCCAAACTTCTTCCATCTGTTTCATTGTCTCTCACTTACCTTGCTCCCAGGTGCTTTGGTTTTAACATCACAGAACTCCTGCATAATTCTTTCTTGGACTATCTTTTTATACCTCATCCCACTTTGTCAGCTGTGAGATATGTCTCTTTTCCATTATTTACCTCCTTTGCCCAAATGGGATCATAGAAAGGTTAGGGTTGGGTGGGACCCTAAAGATCACTCAGTTCCAACCTCCCTGCCATGGGCCAGGAACCTTCCACTAGACCAGGTTGCTCAGAGCCCCATCCAGCCTGGCCTTGAGCACTTCCAGGGATAGGAAGTGCACCTCTCTGGGATCATCCCTCTGGAGGGTGACAGTCTACATGCCAGCCACTCCTTGCAATGGACTCATGGGATAACAGGAAACCTGGGGAAACTTGCAGGGAAACTGGAACACAGTTCCAGGACATCTGTGATGTCCTGCAGCCTTTTGCTCTATGTTTGTAGAGCATCTAGGAAAGTAGCATCTTATCTGAACTGCCGTGCAAATCCATAGGATTAGTCATGGGAGCAGGGAGGTTTAACTCTGTAATTCAGACAGTGATGCTAATGAGAGCTTAGAGACGTCATTTCACAGTGGTCTCTTAGGTTGTCTTCTCTTCTGGTCTCCCCAGAGTATCACCTGTGAGCTGTGAGAGCGTGGCTGGCAAACTGTAACCAGATGTTACAGACCTCAGCTGGTGAAATTCCTGTCTGGGGGAATAAACAAGCAGTGTTTTACGCTTTGCTGTAGGAAATTCAGGGATTAGCTAAGGCTGGATTTTAAACCTCCTCCATAAACAGACTTCAGCTGTGGCAGTCCTGGGATCTGAACCCTCTTGCTCCGAGCTGCAGTGCCAAATTGGAAACAGGGTTTTTCCTGGGCAGGCTTTGTCCTGAGACGCTCTCTCGGTTTGTGAATGTGTTCTGACTTGGCAAAACCCCAGTTGTTTAAAATATTCATTGAGCCAGCTGTGAACCTGCACACGCCCGTGGTGCGATGAGTGACCGGAGGAGCCACCAGTGGCCTCTGCAGAGTCACAGCCAGTGCTGGTGTCAGGGCTCACACACAGCTCCAGCCCCGGCCATTCAGGAACACATTGTCCCTTATCTGTCACAGCTGAGAGAGGGAGCTGCAGCTTCTTCCAGGAGATGAAAGACAAAAAGCAAAGGAAATAAAATCCATCAGCAGCCTGGAAATGCCTTGCAGTGTTTGCATTGCAGTCTTCTATGTGCAGGGCTAAAATAGGACACATCTATATCTAGCTTAATAGGGGCAGAGTCCTCCAGTGACCTTCCTGGACTGTAAACCTCAGACTGGATCATAGTGTCTATTCACAGGTATAGAATCAAATGTTCAGGCCAAAAGGCTTGTTGCCAATTTGCTGTGCAGACCATTTGATTAAATCTCAATATATGACTTTCCCTTTGATGGAAGAGAAAGGCCAGCCCTTACAAAAAACCCCATGTAGTGTATTTATGACAGCACTGACGAATAACAGTATTTGGAGGAAATTTCTGTAAGCTGCTTAGTGGTTACAACAGCCAGTGCTGAATTACATATATCATTTGTCCAAGTGGGGTCTCTGCTGTGCCCCCCTTTACCTCATACACAGCACTACAGATACTGTGCCAGGATGGCTGGGTACTAATGATGCCCCTTCTCTTATTTAGGGATGATTATCTGCAACTTTCACTTGTCCTTTCATGTCAGTCCCAGGTGAAAGCACTGAGTTTTCCAGGCTTATCAGTGGATTAAAGCTGGCAAAAAAGTGAAAAAACCCAATCATTTCTTCTTAGCTAGCTTATGATAGATAAAGGAAGTCTGAAGTATTTCTATTTCTCCCCAAAGAGGGAACATCAAATAGACTGTTTCCTGCCTTTCCTCTCAGAAGAATATGGCATGGGAGGTCTCAGAAGTATTAAATTGTTTTTATTTAATCAAAAAGACAAGAGTCTTGGAGCCTTAATAGAGACATATTTTCTTCTCAACACTTCTCAAACATTTGAGCTACATCAGATTTAATGATACGGGAGTTTTAAAGGGGCTGAATAAATCACTACTTTTGCTTTTCCTCAAGTGACATGCTGGATAAAGCTTCTGTTAGAGAGCTGGTAGACCTTTCAGGAAAAAAGCAGCATTGAACCCAGACTGAATTTACTGTGTTTAAAACACAGCAGTGGAAAAACATGCCTCAATTACATAAATGTTACTGTTCAGCACAAGAATGTCAAATGTGCATGAGGTTCTTGGAGACCTTGGTTATATTCAGTAAATATATTCAGTTACTAGTGGTAACTTGGAAGACACTTAGGAGCAGGGAAGAGAAGGAGGGATCGCTGAACAGAAAGCTGACAAGGGGTGCAGCTGTGCAAGCCTGGCTTGGCTGGCTGGAGCCACAGCATTAAGGCTCTGGTAGGTCACAGCACAGTTTGTTCTTTCTGATTTACGAGTCCCACACTTTGAGCGTGTCCTGGCTTTGCTGTGTTCATGGCTTCAAGTGCCCAGGAGGGTGTGCATATCTTACCAGGCATCAGTGTATCACGAGCGTCAGTCATGGGGCAGCAACGCCGTGCACACACTGCTGCATTCTCACCTGCTCGAAAAGGCTTCTGCTTTGCAAGATGCAGAGCCAGGGCTGTGTCACTGCCTCCCAAACTGGACCCTGAAGAGAGTAATTAGTAACTAGAAAGGACACAAGAGGGTCTCACTTGCTGTGTGCGGTTAGATCAAGCTTGTGGTGCATTGCCATGTGAACGTTGCACCCTGGATTTCCAGCACAGCTCAGCTCAGGTGCTGGGAAGCCAGGCAGAAGGAAAATAAATAAAGCAATATGCTTGCATGCACTGCAAATACATCACATCCTGTTTATTGCATGCAACTCCTCCCACCCTATTAATAAAACGTCCCTAAGGTTTCAAAGTGGAAAACTCGGCAGCTGCTGATGCAAAATGACAAGAGCAGAGTGATGGTGCTTTATACCACGCACAGATCAGGTCTGAAAGCTTTATTTACATGCTGCAAAGCTGTTTGCACAAGGCCTTACTCACTGTGGTGCATGAGAAATCTGGTGGTGAAACAATTCAGCTGTGTTACAAAATTAAAAAGCCTTCTAAAGACTTAAGGCATTAAGTGCTCTTTGCGTGCTGCTGTATTACATTCATAAAATACCCAAGCCTGGCTCTAGTGGGCTGTAAATGAACTCTTGGTGAAAAATATATCAAAATAAAACTACAGGCAGCCTGGGAGAATGCCTTCCAGGTTCCTCATAAAGACTTCATACCAATTAGCAAAGCCAGTCCCAGAGAGCACATAACAGGCTTTTTACACTAGGCCTTGCAGATGCTGGGATGTTACTTCATTTTTTACAATACCAGTATTTACACCAACTATGGGCTTTAGTGAAAAGAAACGCAAGATTTTCTGTGAGAGCAAGGAAATGGTATCATTTACAAGGGAAGATAAACAAAATTGCTACTACCAGGAAAATGGGAAGTCAGAGCTGTGTGGGCAGAATTCTGTCCTTATTTGGCTTTGGGGAATTATGTGATTTTATTCTATGACTCAGAGTTGTTTTTACAGCATTTGCGTCACCCAGAAAAGTTGAATCTGCATAAGACCCAGCATGTTCCAGGAGGGAATATTTTGTTCTGTAATGTGAACTGGCTAGCAGGCACTGACAGGTTTCATGTTTTGCTTTATTATTATTATTAATATTATTATTATTATTATTCTTGTCATTCAGGCATAAACTGCAAGATGTCTCAGAGCTATCAGTTTGTGTTACTGCAGCAAGTATGTGCAGTATCAGGGAAAATCCTAATACCTGGAGAATCATTTTACAAATCAGCAGCAGTGCATTCCATTTGCTTTCAGTTTGCCTCCTTTGACCTCTGCTCACATGTGGAAAAACACAGCCTGTGTGTGACGTGGATAATGTAACTTCCCTGCTCAGTTCCACCCGGATCTCACCATATTATTTCACTTGCAGAGCCTCACCCATTATAGGTGCCACAAATTAGTCACTGCCCTGAAGTGTAAATGCTTGTGTTTTTCCATCCAGGAGGGTGGTTAGAGAATTTGGCACGTAATGCCGCAAGGAGTTGGCAGATCTGAAAGTAGGTGAGCTCAGACACTGGTCTGAAGAATGCAGCAAATCCAAGCAAATCCAAATTTAGGGCTCTGGAGGCTGGATCACAAGTGCTGCAGCCCTGTGATACAACGTGCTGATCCGATATTGGCTCATTCTGCTTGTTCAGATGTGTTCGAGTGTTTCTGAGAAGTTATTTTTGTGCTGGCAGGCTTTGTGAGAGATCAGGTGGTGTCTGCCCATGCGGCTCTGCCTTTCTGCAAGGCTGGAGATCATTTCTCTTCCTGCAGCTGGCACGGAGCTGTCATTAAAAGTATGACACTGACATAAACACTGCTCTGGCTAATTAGACAGCAGTGAGGTTGTGTGCCCACACCCAGCCTGGGGCATCTTGGCAGCTGTGGAGGAGCCTCAACCCCCCATCCATTGCTCAGGACCAAGGAACAGCTTGGGCATAGCTGAAATCCAAAGCAAAATGAGTTTGTTTTCTTGTTCCCAAGGGCGGGACACTCACCTTTCACCCCCCTCTTTGCTGGAGGGCGCTGGCACTGGACTTTGACTGCAGTTCACTGTGTCGCTGGTTTGGCACCAAGCTCGTGCACGAGGGTGCATCGTGGTCCTGAGAGCCAGTTCTGTAAAGCGAACTTCCTTCTCTCTCACCTACTAATTTTTATTTATTTATTTATTTATATTTTTTTAATAGCATTTTGCTAGTGGTCTGCTTTTGCCTTTTCGGTTGCTCAGGTTTTGTCAGACAAAAGGGTGAGGCTCAGCAAGGTGCAAACATCTCTGGAGCCTGGGAGAGGGACCACTGCAGTAATCTCCTGCTCTCTTGTCTCTCCCCTTGTGTCCAGAGGAGAAGAAAATGAAGCCTGACATGGTTATCAGATAGCTCATTAACTGAATCCCATCAGAAGTGGTCACTCCACAAATTCTTGGTGATTTAATTCCCCCCATTTAATTAATTCCTCCCCTAGAAATTATTAGCTCACATTAGAGACAAATTACCTGTTAATTTTCCATTTGATAATTGGTGCTCTCCTAGGCCCTAGTTAAGCTTTCTTGCCTTATGTCAGATTTGATCAAAAGCAGACACCTGAGCCTTTTGATTTGTGTTTCTGTTAACATTTCCCCTTTTATGTATGGAACACAGGCCAAGGCAGGGGTCTGACAATGCCCACGGGACCTCCTGGAGAGATGGTTCCCTCCCCACTTCTGCTGGGGGGGACTTTGCATGTGGCTGGGAGAGACAAAAGACTAAAAACCCACCCCGAAAATAATTACAGTGCAAGACTGTGACCTTTGCAGCTTCTGCTCTGCTGGTGCCCAAAGTCTCTGAGCGTTGATTTTTTATCTGCCTGATAAAAAAGGGGCCAGGGGCAGTGGCCTCCAGAGGGGCTGCAGTGTGAGGCCTGCGTGTGAGGGCTTTCACGGTGGATGGGGGGATTCTCCTGGGCTCTGGTCTCTGCTCCTGAGGCTGCCGCTGTATTTTACCCACAGATTTGTTCAGTGCAAAATGCAGAAGCTGCCCAGGAAACAGAAGGCGATTCTTCCCCCCCGCCACCCCCCCCGGAAGTGTTCGCAAATCCCATCTCCTCTTTCACTGTGTGCTTCTGCCAGAAGCTGCCGGCATTATTTATTCACTTTGCTGCACAGTGTCATGGTTTCAACAGGAGGGGGGGATAGTCCCCTTTTGATCCGTGCTGGCCCATGGCTTCTGCGGGTGGGGCACTTCTTTAGGGGAGGTGGTGGGGTGGGTTTGGCTCTCCTGAAGCTTGGGGCTGCTGCTCCTGGGGCTGCTGCTCATCAGGCATTTCAGTGCATCACCCAGCACTGAAAGAGCTGCTGGTTGTCCAGCCCGTGGCTGATGTCGCTGATGTTAAGGGTTTGCTGTGCTGCACAGTTCGTCCTTGCACGCTCCCAGGGCAGTGGTGGAAAGGCTCAGTTCAGGCTGGCGTGGGACAGAGCTCAGAGCACTTGCAGGGGAGGCTGCAGTGCTGGGCTCCCCGCAGGAAATCAGGGCTGTGAGCAGTGTCCCAGCGACACCTGACGGAGCCTGTTTGGACTGGGCTGCTTGGTCATGCACTGGCATGATGGATGAAAGGCAAACACCCAGCAGGCTTTGTCATGGAAAGATGATAGGCACGTTCCAGGCTTGAATAAATAAAATTTATAGATCTCCTTCAGGTGCTGCCTAGGTCTCACAAAACACTTCTGATCAAACATTCAGGTCCAGAACCTCGAGGGTGTTTCAGCATCCGTGCTGCTGACATTCCCTGGTATACACTTAATCCTCTTTAGGTCTCTCAAGTGTGAATAGAGCCACCCAAACACAGGTGCTGCTGCCTGGGTCCAGCCCAGAGGTGCAGGGGTGGGTCTCAGGCAAGATGTGTCCAGATCTGGGCTTTGCTGGCACAAGCCAACCCCTCTGTACTGTGTCAGTACCCTGGCTGCTCCTCCTGTTCCCCAGGGGATGCTGCTGCCCATCGAGTCGTGAGGGCCCTGTGTGTGCTCCTCTTCTCCATACCGTGAGCTGAGGCTGATGCTGTAGCCCTTCAGCTGGAGACTCTCAAGCAACACACAGCCAGCTTGTAGCACTGGTAGGATCCCCCAGACTCGATGGGATGCTCTGTCAAGGCACCCACTGAGTATCTACCCCAAATAATAGTCTGAGGGAGTCCCAGCTTGGTGCTTCCTTTCATTGCTTCCACAGTCTGCTCTTTATTTTGCAAATTTTAAACCGCACCAATTGCAGCCTCAACCAGTGAGGTTTCCCTATCAAAGGGAAGCATTTCTGTGACACTGGTGAGTCCATTGCTCTGGTGAGAGAGAGACTGTAGAGACTGTCGCCAAGTGCACCTGAGTGGCTGCTGTGAATGCTCAGAGTGCCAAGGAGGGAGAGGATGTTTTGGATGCCCCAGCGGTGCTGCCTTATGTGCCTGAGCTGCTCCTTCCCCCTCCCACACTCTCATGTACCAAACGTGTCTCCCATGCACAGCCCAGTAAGTCTCAGGGAAGTGTGAAAGTGCTGCTGAAATCAAAGGGAAATAGCAACCATAGTGAGAAATTCTGGGTGGAAGACAGGTTTTTTGAGGGCTGTGGTATGTCACAGAGCCCTGGTGTGATTTATTTTTAATGCTGAATGTCTGGCCCTCCATCGCATTTCCCACACGTGTCGTTTGCCCCCTCATTTATTTGCGGTTTCCCACCATACGAGGAGGGCAGATACTTTCTACTCTCTGTTATAACTCAAATTGGGCACGGTAGCTCCAACAGCTTGTTGCAACACACTCGTGGCTAAAGCCCAGCTGTTGTGGCACAGCTTCTCTGACAACAGCACAGAGGGTTTCCCCTGCCTGCCTGCAGGCTCCCGTGAACACAACACAACACGCATCCCTGGATGCAACCCAGAAATGGTTAAGGGATGAGCAGGCTGCAGTGCTGCTGCTGTTGAGCTCTCAGGAGTGGAGCTTTCTCTTCCCATTGCCAGTTGCTAGGTTTGGGACTCAGCACCGATCCTATCCAGGAGTGTAGTACTTGCCCTGCTGCAGAGGAGCTGCATCCTCTGCCACCATCAATTTGACGTCTCAGAAAAAGGTGCTGAACTCCTGCTCCCTCAGGTATCGAGGTCTTCTGCAGCTGGCAGGAAACAGAGCCTTCTGCATAAGCAGAAGTGCTGTACTTCTGTGATCCATAAATACACCCCAGTGTGGGGGATCTGCTGTCTTTGCTGTGTCGTGGCCGTGGGGGCTTTTTTTGGCAACGCCCAGGGTTGGTATGGAGGAGGAGGTGTCAGCAGCCCATAAAAGCACAGGCAGGGAACGAGTGGGAAGCAGAATATGTGGGTGTAAATGTGAGCTTATCTCCTGCAGTGGCTGTTCCCCTCCCACCCCCAAGCTCTGCTAGCTTTAATCATCTTAGACCCGTGCAAAAACTCTGCATACGTCAGGTGCTTTGCTTTGAGTAGCTGCATTACTGAGCTGGAGGACCTAAACCCCTTGCAGATGGACTTTGTGGAGGTGGCAGACGGCTCCCGATGGCCACAGCTCCTGACCCCAGGGCAGCTCCTGACCCCAGCGACTGCTCCATCTCCCTCTGGTGTGCCCTGGAGCAATGATGTGTTTCACATCTGGGCTTGATATATTCACAGAATGCATGGCCATTGCATATTCAGTAAGGCATTATAAGTTCATTTAACAAATCTTCCAGATCATCTGTGAGTGTATACTGCTCTAAACTCCTGTTTAATGTGCTGGTTATTATGGTATTGAAGTTTATTCCTGATCTGATACTTTCTTCCTTTCCTGCCTGCCAGTATCTTTGACAGACAACAGAATTCTATTTTAGATCTATTCCAGGTAATTATGTTTGTTTGGCACGTTGCAGTGCTCCTTGCTTCTTTGCATAAAAAAGTGTTAGTCAGGCAGGGGAAAGTGCCATGACGGATGGAGTAAAAATCATATTGCAGCCCAGCTACAGCCCCCCAGGTCCCTTCATCCAAGAGTCCCAGGGCTTCTGGTTCACTCTCCCAAATATCTGACCTGGCTACAGAGCAGGATCCTGACATAAATGCCTGAGTTAAGCAGAGACAGGTAAGTGATGAACCTACCCCAAATATTGACTCTATATAGCGGGGAGAAGGTGGCACTGATCCTGTCCTGGAGGTGGGAGAGATGAATTACCAGGAGGTAAATAAAGTGGTGAGTCCTGGGAGGGCTGCTGGCTTGGATAACGTCTGGCCTGTTGTGCCTTTAGTGCAGAAAGGCCATTTCAAAAGGTGTTTGCAGAGCTGTGTGTAAGTTCATTGTGCATTGCCTGTACGTGGCTGTGGAGCAGCTTTATCAGGATGAATGGACTCGTGAGCACTAAGCAGGAATCAAGCAGAACTCACTGCCACATCCTTGCCTTCCTGTGTGCACTGTGCAGGCTTCCCACGACATCACAAGGAATTGCAGGGAGTCACTGCCTGGGGCAGCAGCCTGTGGAAAGCATGGCATGAGCGCTTCAGCCGGACACAAGCAGCTCCCTGTTACTGTCCTGGGTGGGAGTGCGAGCTTCAGACAAAATTTACCACAGAAACCCTGCCACTGAGTCACGAGGTGCAGAGAGAATCCCCTTGCTTTCCTAACTCCTTCTCAGAGAGAGGACCCTGGGGGTGGCTGGATCCAATCTTAGCCTCAGACTGTCAACAGTTCAAGTAACTTTGAGCTGCAGGATTTAAAGATGGCAAATCAGATACATTTACATAAAAATGAATTATTTATTATGACAAATGATTAGACAAAAGGTCTTAATCAGAATTACTTACTACACAGTATAAAAGCTGAAACTACTACTAGTGTATAGTATAATACAGTGCACTAAATTAAAGCAATTGTATTAAAGCTAGCAAAAATAAATAGTTATTAAGTAGAGATTGATGTAACTCAGCATACCAACACTCAGAGTAGGCAGGTCTCTTTCTCTTAACCTTCAGGAGCAACCTTGAGAGGCATCCCCACTCAAGGGAGAATCTCCACACACAGTCCAAGAAGGGGTATCTCAGAAGAACCTACTGTATGGAAAGTGGACTGGATTTTTAGTGTAAAGGGGTTGACTGTCAGTCATATGCCTCCAGGCCAGTTTAGCAGCTTATCTGCCAAAGTTTTGCTTTACTGCCAGGATGTTGATTCAGGGTTGGTGTGCCAGACTGATTTTTAGCATAATTCAACACCAAAACAGCACAGAGCTCCCCTCTCAATCCACCCTGATAGATTTGCAAATAGGACATTGCCCACTGAGTTTCTTGACCACATTCCAGGTCCAAGCATGAGGGGGGTTGGGGGAGAATCATCCTGCCACAATTACACAGGATAGAAATGACCCCACAGATGGACTGGAGCAGAGCAGAGCAGCTCCCCAGCTGCTGGAAAATGCAGCATGAGCCCACACCCTTCCAGAGCTCCCTGGCTGTGCATGCCCATGCCACTAGCACCTTTGGGTGCCACCTTCAGCAGGGAGGGCGGGCTGGCTGGTCCAGGTGCTGCCAGCCTTGACTTTCCCCGTCTGTTGTGTGACATGGGAGCAGCAGCTGCCCCTCGGATGCACGCCGGACACAGGTGACGCCCTGCTGCACATGAGGGCTGCTCCAAGGCAGGAGGGAGGGCAGGGCTC
>QWTY01038890.1:0-10033 GCA_008033365.1 Pseudorectes ferrugineus
AGTGAAATTTTTGTTTAGCTATATGATATATGGGAGAATAAAACCTCTTCTTAAATGAGAACAAGTCTACTTGCTTGATCATCATCCTACATTACAGCTGTTTTGTATTCTCTACTTAATTTTTCTAGAAAATGTTTTGTTGGTGGGGTTTTTTGTGTGTGGTTTTTTTTGTTGTTGTTTTGTTTTGTTTGGTTGTTGGTTTGGTTTTTTTTTTGCTTTGTTTCAAACCAGTGGTAACTTGTTAATTGCCTATGATTTATTTAATGATGCTTGCTGTAATGTGAGTGAGTGCTACTCTCCTTGTTTTTGTCAGTTCACTTTGGTATTTCTCCCCCAGCTGGTATTTTTGGAGGGACTGGAATGGAAAGATTACATCCCTTAGTATTCTGTGTTGGAAAAGTACAGTGTTTCCCTTTCTGCTAGGAAGAATTCTTCCAAATCCCTCCGTGGTCTGAGCTGCTGTGCTTGACATCTCATTATTTGACTCAGCTGTTTCTGTTTCACCTTCACCCAGCTAATTAAGTAACTCAATGAATGTATTATTCAGTATTTGATTCTGCTATCTGAGTCGGTGAGAGATGGAATTAAAAAAAAAAAAAAAAATTAAAAAAATCCCCTTGATGGGATTAGCGGAAGGATTGTTGCTCCGACACGGTGGACTGAAATGAGCCCGAGCTAATGGAGTTGGCGGTACATGAATCACACTCTGCTTGAGCCAGGCTTTGGCTGCTGGGGAAAGGCTTGGGATTAGTGCTGATCATTCCTTAACTACCCTGTAGTGACCCGTTAATTGTTTCAGGACATCTGCGGAGTCCGACGCGTTCTTTGGCTTTATTTACATCTTTGTTTCCCTCCTCAGCCGTGCTCCTGCAGGGCATCCATGGTTCTGTGTCAGGTCTAGATATGGGCTTTAGCTACTTGTGGAACTTGGCTGTGCTCATCATTTTGGCTCCATTGCCGACATAGATTACTTTCCAGGGCTTTTGGCAATTTGTAAATAATTTATTTCTTTCTCTTGGATTAGAAATGTAAACAGGGGTGCTCTGCAAATGTGCAAAATCCGGTGTTCAGCTGTAAGTTACCCATTTGCGTTCCCACCCCTCTGACTTTGACCGCCTTTGTGACTAATCTTTTGTATAAAAGAGGAGTGTTATTACAATTAAATTAATTGCCTTTTTGCTTTAGACTATTTGTCCTTAATATTTGCATTAAGCTACTGAATTAAACATGACTATAAATAATATTCTCATTCACGTAAAACCTACCTATTTTTATCATCTCAGTTAAAGCAAACCTTTTAAAATCTTTTTTTTATAAACTCAAATTAACACAACAAATTACTGTCACCAGAGAGATCTATCCTCGGAGTATGATATTGATTTTGGATACAGAAGATTGAAGTGTATGAATTCACAGACTGATCCATACATTCATACAGTGTATGAATCAGGTACAGTAAGGATTTGAATATATTCCTTTAGAATCCCAGAAGAGTTTTCTGGTCAACTTGCTGTTTATTGTTCTGGTGGAAGTGTCTCCCTCTCCTCCTTCCAGGGCTGGGTTGTCCTTTCAGCTTTGCTCAGAAGCACTTTTCTGGCTCTGGGAAGCCTTAATTGGCAAGAGTCCAGTGAAAACTGAGAGCTCTCCGTGAGGTGTTCTGAAAGTGACACTGGTGTCGGCCACCAAAAAGCCACTGGAAAAATCCTTACCAAGCCTTCCACAAAACATCTGATACTTTGTCTCTCGAATAGTTCTTACAATATATGAAACAGTTTGAGTGAATCAGCACAGAAACAATCACTAGAAAATTCTTCTCCTTGGTTTTAAATGAGCAATATTTTTTCTCCTGATGCAGCTCTGTTATATTTAAGAAGTTGGAACTCCATTCTGAAAGGTCTTATGGCAAAGCAAAAAGCAAATTGTAGCAGATTCTGCTTGTGTGTAATTAATGTTGCCTTTGCATTACGTCTTGAAGATTGGCATAGTTCCTAAAGCAAAATTCTAGAGCTTTTTGAATGTACATGCACTCTAAATTTAGGATAAAAACCACTAAGTTCAATCATTGTCTTAGTTGAGCATATACCTAATATTTTTCATTTTTGAATAAGAGTACATTTTGTCTTTAGCTTAATCTGCTTTTGGTCTGAGCAGTCACATACTTTTGGATTTCGATATTCCAAGGGTAAAGGATGACTTTGGTAGGAGTGATGGCTTTGGAGAAGGCTCTGACCTCTTTGCCTTGCTTTTGCAGATCCAGTTTTGTTAGCCCAGAAGGTTATTGTTCTCTGCAAGGAAAAAAAGTATTTGGACTGGGATATCTCCAGATTAGTATTCTGGCAGGTACCTTTTTATACTCATCTTCTTGCTAACGAGAAGATACCTAAATATTTTATTAAGCTACTAAAAGACTGAGAACATTTTATGAGACATGAACTTTAATGAGACGTGAAGTAGAAAAAATTAGACTCAGTCTTTCAATAATTTGGAACAGTGAAAAATGTTAACTGTCTTATACTAACAAGGACTCAGAATATACACAATTGTATCAGTAAACTGAATTTGTATTCAGTTATTTTCTTGGTTTAAACTTGTTTTGAATCTCTACTTTTTACTTACTTTTCTAGAGAAAGGCTCTAGCAATATTTCTTACTGCCTTATTCCAATGAGAAAAAGAAGTTAATGCATATATAATCTTAACTAAGTTTGGGGGCTAATTTAATGTACAAAAATGTAGCTAGATTTGTAGAAAATAAGCAGTTAATCATATTCCTTTTTTTTTTAACATATGATTGTCTTAGAGCTTATGACTGGTTTATTATATCATTGTATAATAACATGTTCAATCACGCTGTACTTTTATGTGGTGAATTTATTTAATATTTGAATCAAAAAATAATTCATGAAATTTGATTTTTCTTTCATTTCTTCACTGTTTAAATAAGGCAATATATTAATTATGCTGTAGAGGGTAATAAACAAGCTTCTCAAATTATTTTAGCTGTGAAAGTTGAGCAATGACTTGAAAATTGACGTATATACTTAATGAATGCACGTGGGTTTAATTCATTTTCACTGGTGCAATGTCTTCTTTTCGAACTTGAAATATTCTTCACCTAAACTTAAATATCAAGTGAGTTATTTCTTCTAAATTCTCTAAAAATTCTCAATTGTATTTAAAAATATTTGAAATATTTGTCCCCCAGATAGCAAGAGCAACACTTGTCTTTTTTCATCGTGTGCTCCACCCAGTCCCTTTGCTAAGGACAACTTCTTTTCATATCTCTTCATATTTATCTCCAAGTACCTCTCAAGACAGCTTTCCCTCACATAGTTGTATTTATAGCTAGAAAATATTCCTGAGAGAAACCTGCTGCTCTTAAACCTCCAGGTCTACCAGCAGCAAGATGCGCTGGTGCCAGCATCACCTCATTTATGGCTGAACAGAGGGAGAGATCAGCCAGGTGCAATGAGCTTCTCCCTGCGTGCTTGGGGCTCTGATGAGTCACAGGAATTATAAACACAAGACTGGGTAAACATCCAGTTTTTCATGGTGTTTCCTCTGTATTTTCATTGCTCTACAAATGGAACATTATTATTTTTTAGAGTGCGTGACACATCAATTTCCAGTTCACTTCTGTGTTCTTATCTTAGAATTCTGTGCTCGCACTTGAAATATTCATGACTTTAGGCACAAGTTATATTAATGGCCCAGTTATATCTTTTGGGTTTAAGTATCATTAATTTTAGGAAACTGCTTCTCATGAGAGTAATCAGAAGCAGCTGTTGGTTTTGCTGCAAAATATTAATGCATAATTAAAAAAAACCCCAGTGACTCTTAGAAAACAGAGCTGTTTGCTGGAAGCATACCTTTGCTCTGCCTTGCTGTGGCCATATATTCCCAAATTCAAACACTGTGGTGGGTGTTCAGTGTGTACTGAATTTTTAGCTTTCACTGTGCCTTTTTAATGCACCACACTGAGGTTTATTGAAAATGTATGCACTAAAATTTTCTGAAATGTTTCTTCTTGAAATAAAAGACCTTAGAGATATTATTCACGTAATATTTCAAATTACAGCTAATTTAGTTCTCTACTGTTCAACTGTTTTCCACGTGTAGAGGGGGATTTTAGTCACAAAGCTGCTGTAAGTTATTTTCTGGCTGACTTGTTTGTCCTCTGGAAGATTTACCCCGAGTGCCTCTGGCTTGGAGCAAGCCCAGCTGCAGCAAGCACCGTGTGCTGAGTTGTGTTAGGTCCCAGATTATACACACCTTATACTGGCTGGGGAGCCTTTCCTGCCTGGGGGAGGGATTTTAGCAAAGGGGAAATCACTGCCCCCAGAGAAGCTGTTGAAGGGGGAGCCTTGTCCCTTGTCCCTTCCAGACAGAGCGGAGCACCAGGGCTGATGCAGATAAGGATTTTGCTGATGTGCACATCTCCAGTGTTCAGAAGCAACCTTGCATTTCTGAGAGAGCTCAGAAATAGCTGGAGAGTTCCCAGTTGCACTAAATTCCTCCCAGTGTTCTGCTATCCTTGTTCTGTCGTACCAGAAAGGTGTTCTCTGGGCTTCTGTGCTGCTGTAGAGCTGTGGTGCCTCTCCCCCTGGAAGTTACACTCACAGATCCTTGGATGTCCTTGTCACCTTTTTTCAGCTCCTTGGAACCAGAGTCTGTCCGATTATAAGTCTTCCTTTCCAGCGTTTATGCTGAAATCTTTGCAATGTTTGTGAATTTCTCTAGAATTTCACAAGACAGTTGGTCAAATCGATTTCCTTGCTATACCATCAGTTCCCTAAAGCTGCAGCCTTGCAGCCTTATTGAACAACCAGACCTCTGGGTGCACTTTTCTTAGCTGAGGGACCTCCAGGATTCATGAAGCCGCGCAGCTGCTCAGACATTTAAACATCTGAGATTTTGTTTTGCTCCAGCTGGGAGTTGCACACCCGAGAATGTGTGCTGCTGAAGTGTGTGCTCATTTTATTCTCCCCCAGGAAACCCAAGTCTGTGTCCTCTGTTGTCAGCTCTGCCTCTCACCAAGTGACCAGGCAGGGTTAAAAAAGAACTCACAGGATAAGCAAGCACTGTGGAGAAGCTTCACTAACCCAAGAAAGGGGCCTTTTTTTTTATTATTATGAATTTAGTGAGTTCATTTAATTCCTTTTGTTTGTCTTTGTAGTTGTTCAGGGTGATATTTGCAATGTAAGCCTTTTGGAGCATGGCCTTGGAGTGACTCTTGTTCTGTGTTTGTGTTGGTTAGTGCACCATGACAGCAGGTACAGATGAAAGTAATAGCATTGCTGGGATTTCCTTTTTATTAAAAGTACTTCTTTTGAAGAATATGGAAACAGCTCTGGTTTTGGGTTATCACTCCCGAGCCAGGAGACCTGTTTTCCCATCTCCCCCAGCCTATCTTAAGCTTGTAGGGATTCCAGTTTATACAATTCTCTACAGGGCTTTCTGTTATCTCCTTCTCTCAACTGACAATTTCCCTGTCCAAACATAAGCCAGACTATCTTGTTTTTCCCTCCTTTTTCTCTAGTGCATTAAAACATAGCTTTGAAACTCCACTGTTGTTACTCTAACATTGGCTGCTTGTACATTTGTTTTCCTGCCTTGAGCCCAGATCAAGGCCTGTCTGCACACTGGGACAACTCTTCTCATGGATGAATGTGCCCAGTTCTGCATCTCGGCTCAGGATGTTTGTGTGTCATCACCAGCACCTTGCAATGTCCTTAATTTTCAAGTACCAATTTTCCCAATCAGCCAAAATACCATTTTCTGAAAAACTTCCATTGAAAGCAACTTGCTCTCTCTAGGCATGAACCTACCTGGTATGGCTGGTTGTGGAGCTGGAAATATTTTTCCTAGTTTCAAATAAACAAATAGTTTCTCTTTTGAAGTGTGTATCTGTAAGAATATAACAGCAGTTAACTAAGGTATCATTACAGTGTCATGGTTGCTAAAATTTCAGTGGAGGATATAAACATATGGCCTATTCTAAAGTAGATTAAAAAAATACTCCGTTTTAGTGGTGTAGATTGTCATTTTCCCAATTTCTTTTTCCTTGAAACATTTATATTTATGTCATATCCATGGCTTTTTATTCAGTGTGGTTTCTGTGGTCATTAATAAGCCTGCAACTGACTTGTGAGTAAAATAAAAGAACCTACAAAAATTGAACTCAGTGATTTATTAACACACAAAGTAAATAATATTTCATCACTGTAATGTTCAATGCCTACAAACATGGATTGCAAACTCTTTTTTTAGGCATCTAAATCAGAAATGAGAGTAAAGGAAAGTTAAATATACATAGGCCCTTATAAAGGAGGGTGACTTAAGTAGTCATTGACGATGAGTAGTCATTGTGCTTATTATTTTTGGATGAAGAATTGTTATTTCATCTTGTTGAAAAACCAAATAGTCTTTTTTTGGCCCTAAAATAATGTGCAAAGAAACAAGGTGGTGAGAACAAGAGCTGCTGCTTTGTAGAGTACAGAGTTGAGACCATGGGTAAAATGGTGGTGGAAGGCTGAAATTCCTGCTGGGGAGGTGGGCATGGAAAACCTCATCCAAAAGTCCTGGGGCAGTTTCAGAGTTAAGGCTGTTCAGTGTTTCTCTGAGCTTTTACATTGCTGCCTTTTTATTTGTCGGGGTTTCACAAACACAAATGCAGTTTTTCAGAGGTTTTTTTCAGCTGTCACCAATCCTGACTCAGATTTTGATTGTTTTTTTCTGCAAGTTCAGTTCTATGGAATGAACTTGATGAACTTGGAGCAATCAGAAGTTAGACTGGGAAAGGTGTTGGGCTGCAGAAACCTTCTCTGTCTGTTGCTCTTCAGTGCTGTGCTTTTGGCCCACGGTCACAAACCCCGTGTGCTCCATATTCAGGATATTAGAGTTCCTGCCTCTGCTGAAATACAGGCAGCTATTATCACTCTCAGTGCTCTGGTTGCCTCCTTCTACCCTGGGTTGTTATTTAAATATTTGGTTTATAATAATATTATATATATTAAGTTCTTATACATTTACAGAATTGTGTATGAATTACCCATTATAATTTCCTAGTCAAATTTAGACTCTGAATAATGATTCATGATCTTAACTAGTTTCACATATGAAGAAATCAACCTGCTGATCGGAAGCTGCCTCTACTCTTGTTGTGGAGTTCCCCTTGCTCTTCGAAATTCCTTACAAGTAGCAGACAGTGGCTGATAAAGTATTTGCCATGAATGGCAACTGAGAATTCTGTTGTTTTTGCTTTTGAGGGTGCCAGATGGGAATTATGTAAAGTACAGTTAGCTGAAGCCTTCAAAGGACACGCACATTTGGGGAGCTAATCCTGCAAGTGCACTTTTGTTGTTTTGTTCCTTCGGCATTGCAGGAGGTCTGAGGACAAGAGGAGATCACTGTCCTTCATCTGCTGCTTGACTGCAGTCCTCCAGAGCCTGTGATAGTTCTGATACGGTGTTTAGAACCTTTATTCATTAATTACATGTGAGATGTTTGCATCCTGGAGAGGCCAGCAGAGACAATGTTTAGTGGAGTAGCTCTGCTGGAGAATCTCAGCGTTCATCTGGCGCCAAGCCTTGTCCTGGGTCTGCTTTTCTGAAGTTTCTTGAGATCTCTTGAACATCAGCTTCACATTGGCCTTACTGGATCATTACATATACCCCATTAAGAAATGGATTTTTCCAGCCCGAGGAGTGAAAAAAAATGTTAGTTGTTGGAGACTACCTGATGTGATTTACTAAATATTATCCTTATCTTCCTTATTATCCTTATCACCACATAATTTTATGGAATATATTTCTCTGGCTGCATCGTTAATATCATTAGGCTCAGTAAGAGCGATTCCAGCGTAAAAGAATGATTTTCAACATTTTTGTTGTAAAATTAGCCACAGTTTTAGATGCTCTTTTGAACATGTTATAAAGAATGATGAAATCGCATGTTTAATTAGTGAAAAATTCACTAGCAGCAAAAAGGAATACTTTGTATTTGGTGGGAATTTGAAGCTACAGAAACAAGGAAACAAAACTGGTAGCAGATCTCAGATTAATTTACTTCAAAGTTCTTTATTATTGATCAGTTTTGAGGCAGTTTTTACCAGTTATGACTGCAACTCCACGTCATTCCAGGAATTCCAAAGGGAAATAACTGTCTTTATCAGGATTCCTTCAGTGAACATTGCTCATCCTAACAACTTGCTGATGATGTTTTTACTTTTGGATTGATGACATTCCTTTTATGAGATAATGGATTGTGGAAGAGAGAGTTTGTGTGACTCAGATGTTTTAAGGACAACCTTTACATACAAAACTGTCATATGTTGAAACACAATATGGAAAGCAAGATTTTTAAAAACAGTGACTTAAAAAAGTCTCTTTTCCTGATTTTGTACTAATGCACCTGTAATCGTTCTAAAAATCAGAATTTCAAACAAATTACCTTATAAATTCATGTAATATTTTCAATTTTGATGAAGATATGCTTCATTCTATCCACTTAAAGGGATTTTAGGATCCTTTCGGGCTTCAGTGAGTGCTGAAAAGCAGTTAATTATGTTTGTGTTTAAGGATACATGTTTTACAGAACAAGCAGCTCTGTTTTAGTGGAATTACTGTAATTCTTTCGTTTCTGTTCATCTATAACAAAACATAACAGTATTTTTCTTTTTGTTTTAGAAGAGTGTATATAGTGGTTTTCTTCCAGAGGATTTATTTGCCCAGTTTTCACTTGGTAAATGCATGGCCATACCTGAGTGGCTTAGTGCTGTTCTGAATGAATTAATAAATTATCACTCTCTGTTTTATAATACTGAGTTAAAGTATATTTTAAAAACACTGTTTTTCGGTGAGAACATTTAAACTTTTGGCCTCACTGTAACAAGGAATCTGGGCCTTAATCTGCCAAATGTATGAAACGCTTTCACGTTCATTCCTTGTGTTTGGGTCAGCACTGAAATCAGCACATTGCAGTGATAAAATAACCTGTGATAAAATAACCCAGCACTGCCACAGGACCTCTCATTGCTTGTTGGAACACAGTGATGACACCATTTGAAATGGAACTCCTGTTGTCATTTCAGTTTTACTGAAGATTACACCCCTGAAATTTGCCCTAAGAGCAAGAAGAAATGCAAAGTTTATGAGTGTAGCTCTTAGGAGAGTTTGTAATTTGATGCACTTGTATAAATGAAATCAGAAGCTGGGTAAATGGCAGGAATCTGACTGAAAAAACTCTGACTCAGGTTGTAATTTTTTTTTTCTTTTTTTTCACTTTTTTAGGGAGCACAGAGATAGAAAGTTTCAGCCTGTTTACATTATAACAGCGATTCTTTTCAGTCATTCTAATAAATTATTATTATTATTATTATTACTACTACTACCACCACTACCCCAGTAAGTTCCTTGCAATTGATAAGGAATAGGAAAACACTTTATGGGCACATTGTTTACTAAGCTGACATCCTACATATTAGTTGAGGCACAATTTTTTTAATAGATCCACCCCCACCCCCCCTTTACCTTGGTAAAGAATATTGGATTTTCCAGTTCGGTGAGTGTCTGGTCGTTATCATTCATGTGCTCTATTGCAGTTATTGTTAATGGTTATATGAACAGCAAAATAGGAAGCATATATCACCTGTCAGCCTGTGTTCTCTAGACCCATCTTGGGTTAAATTATTGTAGGATTGAGAGCAGAAGCTGCTAAAACTCAGGTTCCATAGAGAAGTTGTGTTTTTGGTTTTTTTTTTTCCCCTCTAAGGTTTAGGATTTGTGTTCAGTCTTTTAAGGAAAAAGTTTCAGTATATTAAGATCATAAATTCTGAATTGGTCTTGCCAAAAAGTAATTTAGAAAATTTACCAGATCAAATAAAAGTGTATTAACCTGGTTTATAGAGAAAGAGGGAGAAATGCATTTTTCTGCTATAATGTGATTCTAACAACTTTCTAGTTTAAGGAAAATGTGTGCAGTTATACTTACCATGGGCTGAAAATAATTCATCAAAGCAATGTTCTGAGTTCAGGA